>VZRZ01004624.1:20310-135759 GCA_013398175.1 Climacteris rufus | reverse complement strand
CCCCCCTGTCTTTTAAAGGTTAATATCAGGAAAAGTGAAAAAGCAGAGGGAAAAGATACTTAGTTATTAGCAATGGGTGTGGTCCAAGGAGGGTGGATTTGAACTGCCAGGCGATGCTAAACCCATCCAAAAAATTGAAGTGTTTGGATATGTCAGTTGGGTTCACGTGGCTCCTGGTTGATGATGAATCATGAAGAATCTCAGAAATATGCACAGAGAAATGTTTAGGGTGGGTCTCAAAGCAAAAGTGAAATACATTTTGTTGCTAAGTGGGCAGGAAATCTTGCCTCATGGCAGGGGCAGGGGAAGGACCAGGGAAATAAGAAGTTCAAATCTCTGTTTTCATGGCCCTGGCTGGCCAGTTGCTCACTGTGTTTTTTTTTTTTTTTTAAATGCGTATTCGAAACTGTCTGTGCTTCAATTTGAAGCAGTGTTCTTGAACTTAATGCTTTAATGTATTTTAGATGCTTTGCAAATGCTGAATGAGAGGGATCACATACATACAAAGCGTTGCTGTTGTTTACATATTGTTTTGATGGTGTTTTCTTAAAAATCGAGGCACCCTCTGTCCCGTGTTTTCTCACTGCATACGGGTCAGAAAAGCACAAAAGTACTGCATGTCTGAAACATTTCCAGCAGCTTCCCTGGACCTGCTTCCAAAGCTCATTGAAATCTTGTTAACAGAACACTCTACCTCCCTCTGATACCTCACACTGCAGAACAGCTTTGAAGGCCTAGACTGTATAATGAAGGAAACAAGGGCATCTGGGGTCCATTATTTACCCCATTTCATAAGGCGCTTCTACAAAGTCTGCTGCCTGCCTTTTCAGATCCATGACAGAAATAAATACAAAGCCTGGAAAGAGCGAGCAAGTCAGAGTTGTCTGCTGCCCTCTCCACTGCCCCCCTCCCCTTTTCTTCCTGTTTCACAGGACACATTTGTTTCATCTCAGCTACATGGAGTTCTCTTTCTGCCCAAGACATTTGTTCTTTCCCCTTCACAGATTTGTTTATTCCAATGAGCTCCTTTTTGCATGGGAAGACATCTCAAACACCTCTGGGTTTAGAAGAAGAGCTGCTCAGAGATTTTTATTTTCACTTTTTTATTTTCTTCTCAGGAGGATGAAGAATTGAATTGTGACTGTGGCAGCATTAGGAAAACACATGTGAAATGTCAGTAAAGCGATTCCCAGCTCAGTGTGTTAACTCACAGGAGGGTATTTTAAAGTAATGGGGGTAATCTGAAATGTTAATGCATCCCAAAGGCCGGAGCTCTTGCAGAGGGAACAAGTTGTGGAAATTTTTGTCAATTGTAGAGTGTCTGAGCATTTTTAAGAGGGTTGGCCCAAAATGCCTCTACATTTCTTGTGAAAATAAACTCTCTGCAAAGCTGGCTTTCCAGTGGAAACCTTTTGGAATGCTCGGTCAACACTGAAGCACTTTCTCTGGGCACTTAGCACGGCTCGTGTAGGTAAAGTATCTCGGGGCTACACCATCACAGAGGAGCTGTTAAGTTGCAAACAACTAATTTTACACTAATTTTTCTGATTATTTATTCTCTGACTAGATGATAATTTATATTAATTTGCTAATGGCCAGTTTGCAGTTGTCTCTCTGAATATTTGCACCTGTGGCTTCTATCCACAAACTTTCAAGGGTTTATCAAGAGGGGCTAATTATTTGTGAGCTAAGCCCTGCCCTTGTTAAAGTCCTTTGTAAAATAAATCATTAAAGCCCCATAGATTTTTAAATTTTTTTTATCTATCCAGATAGGACATTGCCTTTATGTGTTGCTTCCACTTTGATTTAGTTAAACTGACAGTTCCAAATTAGGTTAATTTCTTATGTAAATGAGTGTCTGCAATCCATCTGCAATTCACTTTCCTCTTGCAACAGTTCAAAAAAGCAATCATGTTATAAACGTGTCAAAAGAGGGCTAGGACAGGATGATAAGTAGTTATTTAGGAAGCTCCTAAAAATAATCCTAATAATAATTTATTTATGCTAAATGAGGGTTCAGATCTAAAAGAAAAGGCTAGAGAGCGCATATCCCAAATTTTAGGGCTGCTACAGCCCCTGCTGTTTATTTGCAGCCATCCAAGCCATTTTCAAAATGAGGTAAGGTTTGTGTTTCAATGTCTGTGCCTATTGTTCAAGGAGTAAATGATCTTGTGTTCTTTAGGTTGAGATCAACTTTACTGGACCTTATGTGCCTGAAACATCATCCAGAATCAATCTCTGAGGTGCAGAGGCCATTGCTGTTCTCTTTTAAGTGCACAAAGCTGCTTCCTGGTTATATTTATAAAACTAATGGGTGGTTTTTTCTTCCTTTCAGAGAAAATGATGAATCTCAGTGTTCTCCAGCATGTGTTTCATGGGCAGTTACCAACCTGTGATCATGTGCATATCATCTAAATAACGGGCAGAAAAATCTCCCAGAAGCAGCATGAGTACCATTTAACTTTCTACCATAATAATCTTAGGTTTAGCCAACAAAGTATCTCACAGGATATTTAGCTGACAGCCCACACCACCAGCCTCTGCTGAATCATGGTCATGTTACATGTGCCATTCCTTTTCTTTTCTTTCTTTTTTCAGTTTTAGAGAGAATGTTTTGCCACTCAAGTAACAGCCAGACAAAATGATGAGCAATTAAAAATAATGAGCAAAAAGTAAAGCAAACTGAAAATTTATGTGTAGTTCAACCATAACATCTCTTGGTTGGCTCGAAAACCTCGGAATTGCTCCATAAAGATTTGTTTGTATTCAGCAACCTTCTACCCACCAGCCACTGGTTCTTTATAACAAACCCCCAAAAAGTAACACTTTCTGCCACTATTCTGATGCCTAGACTTCTTGCACAGGTGAAGAGTGGAAGGTTTACTGAATACCTGCTGTTAACCAAAAGGGTTTGGTTGTACCTTTGCTACTATTTTGGAGGTGTGTATGAAGGCCCTTCGTATGGGCAGGGTGAGGTGGGTTTGGGACACTGTTAGTCCATTTCTTGCCACAGAATTTAGAAGGATGCCACAGGCTGCACAGCCAAAAATTGAGCACTTCATAAGTCAGAGAGGTTGACTGGCACAGGGTGCAGGGACTGTAATATCCCATATTCTGACTGCAACCTCTTTTCATGTTTGCAGGCAGATCTGTCTCATTTTCCCCACACTTCTTACGGAGCAAGGAAGGTCCATGTTAACGAGTGATTGTAGGAAAAGCTGGTGGAAATGCCAGGCATTTTCTGCTTGATCAGAACCCAGTGGACAGCACAGACAGTTCAGTCAAGGAGATGGTTGCAGTCTGGCTGTAATGATGTACTTGTTGCTAGTCTGACTGCCCACACCTCCTCGGTACAGCAGTTCTTTGTTAGGCTGAGGCTCTGTGGTGCTGGGTTCTCTGTGTTCTCTGTGCTTTGCAGACGTCATTGCTGGTAGCTGCAGTTGCTAGACTTTGAAACCAGTGGGTTAAATAACTCTCAAGGGAGCTAAGGGTGTGTGGTACCTGCTGTCTCACAGCCCTGGGGTTGTCAAGTGTCCATGTGCTACATTCTGTGTTAGTTCGGGGTTCCCTGTAGCTCACATCCTTGCTTTGCTCCTCCTTGGGTGCTTCCTCTTGCATTACTTCCCTACATGTTTTGTGCATTTGGTCTTTCTCATTGGATTTCAGTATGATCCTTGCTTCTTTCCTCATCTTTGCTGTTGTCCTTCAGGTCTGTTGCTCTTTTGTTTCTTTCTTTCTGCTCTATTCATCTTCAATACACACAGTAATTTTTGCACTTTGAGGTGCTTTTCAGAAAAAAAAAGAGTGCTGGGCTACTGACTAAGGCCCTGAGAGCTGTACAGATTTCAGTTATGTCAATAATTGATTCTGATTAACCTCAGGGCATGAAATGAATGAAGAACACCCCTAAAGCGTTATGACAGTTCTCTGTCTTGCTTTGAGGATCTCAGGTAGGAACAGCAATATTATCAATTTCTATGGTCAGAGAACCGTGTTAAGAACTCATCTTGACTAAATCTCTGAATTGGGAATTAACCTTCCCTGAGGTATAGCTAAATTGTTCAATCTACTAGTCTTAATTTTCTTCCATGTTAAATGGAAATAATACTAATTGCTTAGGTGTCTTATGATGTGTTGTGAGGACTAATTAGTGCTTGGGAATGAAATGATGTTGCTTAAACACCCCAGGGACCAAGAGAGGAAACAGTGATATTGCCTGGATTCATCCCCACATTTACCTCCATGGTTTGTGTCCTTTCATCTCGGGAGACACTCAGCTTCTCAGCTTGGTTGCAAACCTTGGAGCAGCCCAATACAGGTGAAGGGTGGGGAGAACTGGGGAGAACTTTGTGGCGTGGGCAGAGGAAGAAAGGAAGAGTTGTCATCACTGTATCTGTCAGATTAGTGATACCCAGGGTGATTTGGACAGTTGCGCATTCTCCTCCTTTCACAGCACACCTGATTTGTCCTGCTATGGTGGTATGTGTTTAAAAACCCCCACACTGTTACTGGAGCTATTTTTAAACTTTCTCTTGTCCTTCTCCTTTGTGATGTGCCTGCCCCTTTCCTTTTATCTCTGCCTCCTGCATCTTTCTTAACCACACACACATTACCCAGATGAGAGTTTCCCTACCCTCTTGCCCACGTTCCTGTTCTTCATCCTCCTCGCAGTATTTTCCCCTTTCAAGGCACAGGTTTGTCTTGTGATTCAGATCTCCTGCAGGTCCTCATGCCTCCACCTCCTGTTTTCCTTGCAGAGTTATGCAGTGTAATGCATTCATCATGCACCCCTAATCTGCTGTTTGTCCAGTGGTTTAGGCTTGCCAAGACAGCATCTGATTATTGCAGACTTTGAGATATTGGATGCAGGATTAGCTAGATGGCTGAATGATTAATGAACCAGGCTCACCACCATGTCTTGTTAGGACTGAATTTATCAAATCCATAAGGGAGTTGTTCAAATTCACTGTTGTGGATCATTTTTCCTTTCTTAAAAACCCCACCCTCTCTCCTTGTTGCAAAAATATTTATTAACTGATCATATCCTACCTGGTGTCCTGTATCTTCTTGGTCTGCTTTAATGGCCAATTTCACCATCATGCCTGTGTCCCTCCTGAATTATTGTGATTTTTTGCTCATTTTTACCACAGAAAGACTTACAATATCTTGGTCTAGTTCTGGTAATTTCTAGTTCTTTTTCAAGTCACCTCAGGCCTATTTCTTTGCTTTTCCTTTTGCTGTGGTCTCCCTCTCCCACCTTCTAATACCTCTCACAGCTCAGAGCTGCTTTGTCCCTTCTCTGTAAAATTTCTCATTTTCTTAACATGGCTTGGAATCAATACCTTTTCAATTTTTTTTTCTACCCTTTCACCTGTAACCTCTGTAAGCTTCTTTCTTGGAATTCCTGTGGCATGATCTGCCTTTTATTCTGCAATAAACTCTTGCTCATGTAAGTGGTTCTAGTAAATGTCATCCCCACGGGCTGCAAAACCCTGATGCAAAGAACTGATTTTGCAACATGTGTGCACATATAAAGTGAACTGTGTACATTGTTTGCAGGTCCTGGCCTGTATAATATTGTTAAATTCATAGGCCTAAGCATGGCCTAACCCCCGCCCATCAGCCACGATTCCTGTGAGGATTTAGTAATGGTTTAAATTCATCACATGTGAAAGTGCCCTCTAGTTCTGGCTGGTCTGTGCTTAAGTAACCTCCGCATGTGTGAAAGGAACCATAAACTCAACTGTGTTGCCATCATAAACCTTTTATCTTCCTGGGTATGTTTATATAAAGATGGTGTGCACAATAAAGAGAGGAGGGAGGACAATTGTGGACCAGAAACAGCGAGAGCACCGACACTCTCAGGTCAGAGTCCCTGGAAATCCACGTGGAGGTTGTGTAGATGCTCAGCAGCACGGGGAAGGCTGTGCAAAGTAAACAAACATCATAATGTGGAACAAGGCCTGTGTGTGCAAGCTGTGCAGAGTTACTATTTATTCTGTCACGGCAAGCAGCACTTCCCTGCAGTGAGTCTGTAGGAATCTCGTGGCCATCAGGAGTTTAAGCAGGTATGTGCAGTAAGCAGGTGTTTTCCTATAGGCACATCTCACATGCAAGCATGTGTTACTAGATGGACCACAGATCTGACATTTTTCTTAGTGAACTTGGGAGAAGAATGAGGTGGAAAAGGGAGGGGGAGCAGAAACCAATCAAAGAAAGCAATACTTTTTATCAATCATATTTGATGCTATTCTTTCTCTCTCTTTCATCACTTTGATCTCTCAAATAAAACTGATACTTTGGCCACTTTCCAAACTCTTAGCTGTGCAGTCTGAGAGGGCTCTGGGTTAGCTGCTGTGGGTATGTGTTTGCAATTATGCATTTGAAAGTATTTTCCCCTCCGCTGAGATAACATTCTTTTTGTGTTACCACACACTTCTGCTGTCTCGTTTTTCTTCTCCCATGGCACTGCAGGCTGAAAGGCCTCACTGCCTTCCCCCTCCTCCCTCGATCTTTGCAACTGATATCTGAATAAAATACTTTACTCTGCTGGTATTTAACCTGCTGAGCCTTTCACTTTCTAGCTGTGAAACACACAAAAAGGGTATCGGGCAGAAACATCCCGGCAGTTTCATTTCTTAATATGCCTTCAAGGTAAGGCAAGAATGAACAGGGGTGGGAAAATTTATACTGATGTTAGGGATCTTCAGTGCTTTATTTATAGGCTAATATGCCCTGAGAACAGCTTTATGTTTACTTTTCCAATTTCCAAATTATTTTCCATACGAGAAAACAAATTTGAAAATTCTTTATTGTTTATCTGGCAACAATTCAGCATGTAAATTTTGTATAATTAATTACCTGTCTTTTATAGTGTAGATAGATTTTAATTTTTATTTTTTTAGCTAATAAATTTTAGGTACACAGTAATACATATATGGAATTACATCAAAAATCAGCATAAGAAGATAGGCTTTGTATTCCCTGACAAACAGCCAAGTTCCTTGAGCTGAATAGCAAAAATCTGTGTACCCTATGAGCCGTTCACACTACAACCTGTTCCACCACACGTGATCTGTCTGACCTTGGACTTGCTCTCGTGGTCCAAGAAGGAAATACTATTTCTTTAAAAAACACATTGCACATCGTATCAACCAAAAGCATTCTCCAAGTGTAATTTAAATCTTCTCTCTGGAGTACAGCACTCAATAGGTTCAAAGTGGTTGGGGTCAATAAGAATAGGAACACCACTATCTCAGGTCTGAGGTAGAATATCTCTTGTTAAGTCTGTGTGAAAATTAAACATGTGGGGTCCAATCCTATGGTAATCCCTCCCTCCCCTTGGCTTAGGAAGTTGGTTATAGGCACTCTCTCCCTTTCACACACATGTGTGCTTGCAGCCATGCACACACAGGGTTTTAGGAGAGTCACTGCTGCAGTGAGAGACGTGTCCTGTTTGTGTCTGTCTCCCAAAAGGAATAAAGGAATCCTGTAAGGTGGTGCTCAGGGAGCAGGATTGTCCCAGGTGTTGTGCACTGAAACACCTGAGCCTTCCCTGGTTAGGCTAAAGCTGAAACCTTTTGAAAATCTCTCTAGTTTTCAATGTCAATGGAGAAAGGTTTTTGCCGGCCTGCAGATACCTGGGACAGGATATAGATTTCTCCTTCCTTTCATTTTGTGCGGAGCTGTCTATGGAGCTTAACGTACTGGGTGAAATAAAACTACTAGTCCAAATGAAGTTCCCAGCTAAATATCTCTGCTGGTGATGGCAATGTGTGTCTTAACTGAGGGCAGGATTTTATAAAACTAAGACTTAAAGTTGAACTTTGTGCTAGTGATTCCCAATTTTTTTTCCTCGTGGTCAACTCAGTATTTTTCAAAGATCCACATATACCCTGACATCAAACTTTACACTTAAATGTTATAAAGGAAAAGTAAATTTTGTTGGTTTAGTGCAGATCTGCACATAAGGATTGTGCATGTAATAGTCCTTGTGTCTTGGACCCAAACCCAGTAATTTAGGGTGGAGAAATCCAATAGTAAAACTCTAAATAAATGGCAAAATTAATGCTGAAATATTTGTAGGACATGAAAATGGTAGTTAAGTGAAGTGTAAACTTTTTCTTGGTCATCTTTCTCCTGCTATTTTTGCACAAGTCTTGACAGGTTTCATTACTACTAACATCTTATAGTTCTTATCTAGCCCAGAAAGATGAACCCTCTAGTCAAAAAGGCTCTTCAGAGAACTGAGGATGGGCCGACTGGGGCCTTGGTGCCTGATCTTTGTGAGGTGAGGAATGTGTCCAGCAGCCACTGACACTCACAGGAGTGTCTCCTGCTTCCACTGAGGTCCAATGTTGGTTTAAATGCCTCAAGGAAAGCACAAGAGGCTGAAAGAGAATCAACAGTACTGAGTAGGGAAGGTTTTTGTGGACAAATATCTCTTGGTTTTGTGTCACTCAATCTTGAGTGAAAGTGCAATGGATGACTAAATGGCTCTACAAGTAGTAGGCATTTGGAATTCATGTTTCACAGGGCTGGTTGGTCACATCTGCTAAAAGGCCTGGACCTGTGCTGCTGTAAATCGGCGCAGTCCCTGACACAGGGGAACGAAGGCTCTGTCCACTTCCATGGACCTGCAGCCCATTTCCTCTTGGCCTCAGCACTGCTGCAGTAGCATTTCCAGCGTGGCACATGGTGAAGGACACGGTGCTGGGTGTCACCAAGCCTCCCCTCCCCCTGTTCCTGACTAATGTCTTTTCAGTGTGGGAGCAGAATCCTGATACGCGTGACACAAGCAGAGTACGTGGGAATTAGTTCCATTAAAGCCGTGCCATATGGCTCGCTGGGTGCTCTGTGATACCACTGTGCTGCTTGACAGTCTTTCCCTATGGATGGGATCAGCGCATATTCCCTGATTTGCACTCTTTTTTTAGCGTATCAAACAGGGACAGACTTTTAATTAAAAATGACATCATCACGCTGCTGCTAGCTCGTTGCTGGCAGTCCACATATTAATGCTGCTTGTTTCAGTTTTCAATGATCCTATTATGAATTGTAACCTCATTACACAAACCTTGCTATACAGTGGAATTTCAAATGGGGTTTTGTGGTTTTTAGAACTTAAACAGCTAGAATAAGCACAAAGGCAGTTGCGGTCAGGCAGCTTCCTCTCTCACCGCAGCAGTTGTGGAGATGCCATTCCAGTGACCACTGTTTCTACAATGAGTCAGTTTCATTTTTAACAATCTGACTCAGTTCTCTTCAAAGGGGGCAGCATGTTATTTCTGCATGATTTTTGTGTGCATGACTCTCTACACAGGGGTCAGTACCAACTTAACCCTTGGGGATATGGCCTTCTGGAGCAGCCTGGATTCTCTTGGTTGTGGGAGGTGTGCTCCTTAACCCTGCCGGCCTGGGGCTGCTGGCCACACATCTGTTCTGCCAAACATGCCCCGTGTTTTCAGCCGTCTGAAAACACCACGTTAAGCACAGCTCCTTCCACCAGTGAGCCAATGCTCTAGGTGAGCCACACTGCACCCTGCAGCCTGTGCAAAAGGTCTTGCAAGGAAACGGAGGTTAAACCGTTGCCTTTTGGAAATGAAAACATGAAATAAAAGTGCACAGATGCTTCAAAAATGGGGGGAAAAGGTATAAATAGGTTAGCCTGTGGCAAGGAGGAGTCCAGTTGTTTCTGTGCATGGTGTGTTATGAAACCCCCTCAAATGACTGTCAGTCACCTTCCAGAATCAATGATTAAGTGAAGAGGAGTTTATGGAAGTTCAAACTTTACACGCTGTTCAGCTGCAAGCTCTTAAAGATCATTCATGTAAATTTTACAAACAAGGAATGCAGCAGTTTTCAATCTTAATGAAATAGAAGAATGTCTTTTTCATTCAGTATGACTCACAGTTTCGTTTTGAAGTTTTTGAGCTTCTCCTAAGGTTATGGAGTGGTCAAGTGAAGCGGAACAGGGTTTTTGAAATCAGGAAGCCTGGGCGCTGTTTCATTCAGAAAAAAAAAAAAAGGAGAGAGCGAGAAAGGGAGGGAGGAAAAAAACCCTATTCCTGTGTTTGATTGAAAAATAAAACTGCTGCTCTCAGTGAACCTTTGAAGTCCCCCAGCCCAGTAATTGTTTCACGACATTTGCAGCTTGAGGCAGCAAGAATGTTTGTGGTTGTTTTAAAGGCATCTGAGTGTGGATTCCATATGGTTTATTTTTATTTTGTTTTTCTTCTAATTTTTTTTCTTCCCCACTCGGAGCCTCAAGTTCTTGCGCATTGCCCGATACCAGGTCCCAGCCTGCTCTATTTCTGCATGAACTGTCTGTGAAAGGACTCAGTGAGTGCATTGTAGCCCAAAGATTCAAGCGTGCTTAATTCAGAGAAAATCTGTGAATGCCTGTTGAGGCAATAGTTGATTTTAGCCATGCTTTATCGATCCTATATTTGGAGTGTGGCTTACTAGACAGGGTACAGTTTGCTTTCCTGAACAAAAGACCTCTTCATATGGGCTATACTCCGAGCGTGATACTCCAAACGCTCACTATAGAGCATAGTGCTGGCTGTCATGCTTTCAATAGGTAGTTTGCAGTAGGCCTGATAGTGAGCCTTTGGAGGCAAATAAAGGGCCTGATTCACCACTGTGTTCCTCTGGTCTTAGGGCAGTGAAACTCTTTTGTTCAGCGCAACAAGCTGAATCAGATCCAAACATTCTGAAAATATGTACTGTAGAACCGAGGAAACCTAAAGTCAGTTTAAGGCCTACAAACTCGGAAGTGTCAACTGTGTTTGCAACTCTCCCTCACCTCCGCCTCCACACAGTTGTCCATTTTATACAATATAATAGGTAACAACGTTGGTTGTGTGAATCATCATGGTCCAGCCCTGAGCTTATTTATAAACGGCCGCTTGCGTGCCGTCTGTCTTTGCTTAGCAAGGCCAAGTGCAGGAGTAAGTTATAATCGGCCAAGTGCAGAGTTTGCAGCCTGGGTTACAGTTGTCTCTGATAACAGTGGAACTTGCTCATTTGCAGCCAGGGGGAAGTTCCACAGAAGACCAGCAGTAACCTTTTGGTCTAACGTGGAACCAGATGTAGCGACAGAGGAATTGAACCTCGTCAGTTCTGAAGAGGGAGTCAGGCTAGAGGGCACTACAGGCTTCATCCAGAGTGGTCCTTCACTTGCTTGAAGAGTCTAAATGACTTCCAACTCTTAGAGTCTGATATGTTCAGCTGTGTAGTTACAGTGCTGTCACCTGGGGTGACACCACGCCCTGGGGCCTGATTGCAGGTAATGCACAGGGCTTAATGGGAGTCCTGCACATGGATTTAGTGCATAAGCTTTAATGGCAGTCCTGCACATGAAGGCTTTGTGTATGTTAGTGAGTAGTACAACATGACAGGAACACGTTCTCTTATGCTGTTGCATTGTTGGAATGGCCCCTGGAATGGTTTGTGCCAACTTGTGCTTGACACAATTCCTGAGCAAGCCAGAGAGTTAAGAAGAGTTAGACAAAGAGACACGAGCATGAAAGTTCCTCAAACAAAAATATTGTTAAAGTAAATTAATGTCTAATATGATTAACGTCCTTTATTCATGGCTATCTGTGAGAAGGAACTGCTGTTTCATGCTTTCACAATACATATGCTGTGTATTACCTTCATTCTTGTCATGTTGTCCTGTTTAGTGAGGCCTGGAAAATTTAATTACGAAATAGTGGAGGAGACAATCAGAATCAGTAGCAATGGCAGGTCTCCAGTGACAAACCTCCACTGCAACAAGTGGTGCTTGGATGACTTTGGCCAGTGAGCTGATTTGTAAGTGCAACCATGGCACCTGCAGGTCTGAACTGAAAAGCATAGAAAATTTTCAGGGACAGCTTAAAAAAAAAATCCCCAAACAAAAGAAAAAGGAACAAAATAGCAGTTTTTTCCATAACACTAGAAGGAAGGTCATCAGCATTAAAAATAATTGGTCTTTGGAAAACGGAAGTCAAAAATATTTGTCTGCCATTTTTTATGTGTGAAGCCCACAATTCATTGAATTTTTCCAACCTTGTCTTCTGAAACTAAGATCAAATCTGGGCTAAACTGTTGAATTTTCGTGATCTCAGGGCACAAGTTACACTGGTGAGAGGTGTACAAATGAGGCAAGTCTAAGCTACAGTCACCAAAGCCTGTGGAGCACAACAGGGCCTGGAAATCCTTCCTGAGAAGTACAAATATTTGGAGGGGTAACCTGAGCTAAGCTTCACACCCCACTGCCAAACAGGGACTGAGGCAGCTCATTTAGTCCTCGTTCTTTCAGCAGTTGTCTTGGCAAGGCTGCTGTTAGACAGACACACAGGGTGGGAAACAGATGAACTTAACAGCCAGTTAGGGTCCACGGTATAATTAATGGGTCTAAATCATCATCACAAGGCAAACACTAAACTTGTAACTCAAACTTGCAAAAATGTTTGTCCCGATGGAAACAGAGTGTTTGTAATATTGTTTGCTGAATGTGTATTGTTCCAGAGGCCTGTTTTAAGGGTTCTCATTCTACTGATGCCAATCATACACTCGCTACAAATTATAAATTGCAGCATTTTTGAGACGGGTATCCATAAGGGCTGCAGGGAAAGGCCTGGTACAACCAGAAACAGCCAGTGTTCCACTGTGATGCTGCTGAAGAGGTACGAATTCAGTGGGAGGATGAAATCTTGAAAAGTGGGTTAGTTTGCTGAAAGCTTCTGCTAATTATAGGGCAACAGTCCCATAATTGTATATCTGACCTTATATCCAAAGGAAAAATACACATTTCATAGAATGGTGTGGTTTGGAAGGGGTCTTAGAGATAATTTAGTTCTGTTCCCCCCTGTTGCTGTGGGCAGAGACATCCTCCACTAGAGCAGGTTTCTCTAAGCCCATCCAACTTGGCCTTAGACACTTCCAGGAAAGGATGGGGCATCCACAGCTTCTCCTGGGAAACCTGTTCCTATGCCTCACCACCTCCGCAGTAAAGAATTTCTTCCTTTTATGTAGTCTAAAGTCACCCCCACTCTGTTTAAAGCCATTCCCCCTTGTCCTGTCACTCCATGCTCTTGTCCAAAGTCCAGTTCTCTTGTAGTCCTTTAGGTACTGGAAGAGGCTCTAAGGTCTCCCAGGAGCCTTCTTTTCTCCAGGCTGAACAGCCCCAGCCTTCCCAGCCTGTCTTGATAGGAGAGGTGCTCCATCCCTCTGAGCATCTTTGTGGCCTTCTCTGGACTTGCTCCAACAGGTCCATGTCTCTCTTGTGCCGGGGCGGGGGGCCTAGAGCTGTATCCAGCTGGGGTCTCATAAGACCAGAAGGGAAGGCCCTCCCTTGACCTGCTGACCACGTTTTTTTTGATGCAACCCAGGACAAGGGATTGGTTGTTTTTGGAGATGTAATATTACCTTTAGGTACTGCACGGCTTGGAATGAGTTGATTGCTGGAGAGCAATGCTTTAGAAAAGAGCCCTTGGAGTCGCATCCGTTTTAATTGGTGTGGTTTAATTATTCTGCTGTACTTGAGGATAATCTAACTACCCTGTAGAGGAGATCTGAAAAAGCTGTGGGGGCTCCAATGTGGTTGGGCAAGCTAGGAAATGTCTTATGAAAAGCACCCTGTATCTGACAAGACTAGACTACATTTGCTTGGTGTTTTAAATTCCATGAATTTTTGCATACCTTTGAATTAATGATTCTTCTTTCTACATCAAAGGGAAATAGAGGACATTTTTACTTTAAAAAGTTCTGTGCTATAATAATTATCCTATTTCTCCAATGACAGGATTACATATTTCTCAGAGTTTTGAAATTACAAAAAGAAATCCAGCAAAGTGTCGTTTTATACCTCTGGTTCTTTGTTTTCTCAAGATGGGTCAAATCCTGCAGGGTGCTAAATTTCTGTCTCCCATGAGTTGTACCTGAGATTGATGGGGAGCTGAAGACACCTTGCAGAATCTGTCCCTGGTAATCCTTATTGGTGATGGTTTGCCACATGAGCTGCAGAAAGGGCTTTTAATGAAGTCCTTGGATTAGAGAAGCCCTGACTCAAGAATTCTGCTTTGACATCCGAAAGTTGAAGCTGAGTTCTTTCTCTAAAACTGGCCAGGCAGGATGTAAGCATTTTCTTCAGCGTGGGAAAGTTCATTTCATTTCCAGTTCACCTTTCACAGTTCAAACCCAGCCCTCCTGAATGGCAATTTTTCGCCCTTCAGAAAGCATGATGGTTCATTTATGGGAAACATTTTGATGAGCACTCCAGATTTAAGGTGACTCTCTTGGATTTCATGGAGCTCTCCATGGCTCAGTTTCTCTGCAGTCAGCATAGCTATGATATCTTTTTTCACCAAATCACAAAATTTCCCTTTAAGTTACCATTTCACCATCAGTTTCTCCTAATCTTATTATGAGAGGGCTCCAAAACTGACATTTTAGAAACTCGAGGGAAAACACCATGAGTTTTTTTCTCATCTGCATGTTGATAGAGTGAGAACTCACATAATCACATAATTTAATTTTCTTTAAGTCTTCTGTGACACTTTTATACACTTGCTAGTTCTGTATTCCAAATTAAAGCAAAATTGATTAAAAAAAAAAATTAAATTCAGTTGCTAGTCCAAGTTTGCAAGTCTTTGGAAATTAGGAATGCTGAACAGGTTGTGTAAATTATGTAGATAAGTTACTTATCAAATCTCATTTTAAATTTATTATTTGAAATAATAATGCAACTGCAATATTCAGGCATATCCATGTTATCCCTTGAAGCTTCCTTATATAAGAAACCTCATCACCGTGATCACCCACTGCAGATTTTATGTGCTGGGGTGCTCACCTGAGCTTCCCCTGCCTATTTCTCAGCCTTTGGCCATGTCAGGGAGGGAGGGCCATAACCTCACGTCCTTGCCTAAGATGGGTTTTCCCTCACCACACTGACTGCTCGGCCTGTTTCTGCATTTGAGAGCTCACAGGGCTATCTGGGGACTCGTTTGTTTTGATGTGAAGGGTTTGGGAGGGTGGGAGGCAGCAGGTACTGGCTACCCTTTCCCTGACCTTGATCAATCTGTGTGTGAGCAGCAGAGTCCAGGGCTTCCTGCCCCTGACAGCTGCACTCTGGACAGTAGCAAAAAGAATGATAGAGCTGGAGAAGTCCAGGGAAGGAAGTTTATGCAGCATGGAAGAGTCATATCCTGAGGAAATTGAATGCAATATGTGTGTATAACTATATAGATAAATATAAACTTTTATATTTAAGGAATTAAGAACACCTAGTAGAAACAAGAATAGGTCTGAAGAGGGGAAAGATGTAAGCAACAATGGCAACAAGCCCAGGGTCACTTTTTCTGAAGACAAGGAGGTGACTGGGAACAAGGAATTGTGAAGAAGCACATTTTCTAGAAGTTATTTTTTCTTTTGATCTTACATCAGTTTGCAGACACAAAGCTAAGCGTGAATTAACATTGGGTTGAACCAGTTTGGTTTTTCCCTTCCATGCACCTTTTTGGTGTGCCTGCAATCTCTAATCAACCCCTGACCCTGCAGCTCGGTGCCATGGGGGCCCTCCAAGCTTCGGCTGGGGCTGAGGTGCCTCCACGAGGGAACACAAAGCCAGAAGGCAGAATTCCCATTGTGCAGGTCCTGCCTGAGCTCTTTCACATCCTCCTGCCAAAGCACAGCATGAGCTCATATTCGGTGCTGCTTCCCAAGCCCCCAGCACTCACCTGTGCCTTGCATTCTGCAGAGATTTGCTAATGGCATAACCATTTGCTGGCAAAATGTCCAGGGCACGTGTGTGGAGCTGGTGCAGGAGGCCACGAGGCCAAATGTGGGGTGATCACAGGAGGTGTCAGACAGAAAATCACCCCAGGTTTTGTGGCCTATGCAGCCATATGCACGCGAGAAAAAGAGTGGGATGGAGACTGTCAGATGGAAAATGTGGATCTAAGCTGTGAAATGAAGGAAGCCATTGCCAGAAAATCTGGTTTGGCCATAATTATTACAACTGGAACTTGCTGGTTTCTGCGAAGTTTTGAGTGTCTCACTTAGGTCCAGGTGCTCTTGGAGGCTTGTGCATGAAGAATCCCCAAGATACTCAAGCTTTTGCTAGTCTGGAGTCAGCATCAGGTGGGTTTGCACTTTTGCACTCTGACTTTTAGCAGCTCTGAGACAGAAAGGACAAAGCTAAGATCACTGTAATTTGGAGTCTGATCTAGCCAGCAGCAGGAGTTTTATTCCCAATTTGAAGGAAACTTTACAGTGTTACTTTTGCTATTTTGCAGGGGTTTATCCTAATGCTTGGTCTGGGCTGTTGTATGCTGTTGTTTCAGGATGGTGTCACTGCCACTGCTTCGATTTTTGTTCTTCTTTCTAAATAACCACACAGGACAGGTTGCATTCAGAATTTTGTTGTGGTGAAGCAAAATAAATTTCCCCCACGTAAGCAGACAGGGAACAACATTTCTGATGCTAAGTTTAAGCCTGAGCTGATGTAAATCATGAGTAAATGTACTGAAGCCATCAGAGCTCATTCAACATGAAGCCATAAGGTAGGGTCATCGTCTCTGAGTGGCTGTGTACGTGCCAAAACACAATATGATCTGAGTGTCTCTTGCACTTTTTCAAAAAACATTTGAAACTGTAAAAGTTCTCAGAGAAAACTGCTGAATGATAATAATTTGAGGAAGGAAATCTGCACTTATAAATTACAGAGCAATTTACTCCTCATGGTTCCTTTTCAATTATAAACACTTTTGACTATCTGGGGTATTCTTTTCCAAGGATGCATTTTTCTCTGTCTGCTAGGTGGTTCTGAGGTTTTAAAAGTGAAATACTACAAGTGGGAAGGCATGGGAAGACAGTGAAATGGTTTTTAAGTGTGGAGAAACCGAAAAGGTTTTCAATAATTTTGTATCATTTCAGCAGCGTTCTCACTCCCAGGATGTCTAGGAATTAAAGAAAGGAAATATTTACATTATAATTATATTTCTGTTTATTTAATTAAGTTATTAAGCAGATCTGGCATACAGAAGCAACTCCCTTTAGTCCTAATTGTTTCTCCTAATGTTGCAATTACAGCATTATTGAAAGAATTCGGGGAAGAAAGGCCTGCCATCTCCGTCAGGATGCAGCAGGAGGGCTGGGGGGGATTTGTTCCATGGGAAAGAGAGGCAGTGAAACGGATTGCTCAGCTGCCCCCTCTGAAAGACAGCAAAGCAGTTTTACAAAATGAGACAGGAGCCTGGGAGGAGGGGTGGAGGAGGCGGCTTCTATCCCAAAACTCTCCCTCGTTACCGAACAGTTCGCATGGGTCTGCACGTGAGGAGATTTTTGTCAATCTTTCCATAAAGCCTTCTAGAATAGTAATTTTATGTCAGGATATTTATATTAAGAAGCCCCCAAAGCCACAGTTTACTTTCCATACGTGTAACTTGCATGGATCCATATGGAAAATTTCCATTAAAACAAAACAAAACAAAACAAAACAAAAACCCACCGAATCTTGTATTTACTGTTTGGGCTTTAATTTCTACTTATTTGTTTATTTCTCTGTTAACTTTGTTTCTGAAGACCCGTTCAAGGATGACTGCAAGGATAAAGAGCAAAAGGAATGTGCAATTATGGGTGACAAACTATCTGCACAAATGGATTTATACAGTGTTTCAGTTTTTAAAACAAATTTTCTTTGCTTAAATGGATATATATATATATATATATATATATAAAATATATGGATTTTTCATTGCTTTTTTGAGTTCTGGGCTGAGGAATCAGATGTATGGGCTGTCCCACTCTTCTTAATGACTTCAGGTCTCTGATATATAATGATGCATGCCTACCTGTCTGTCTGTCTATGTATTGTATTAGATCAAATCAGTTATTTTCATGCTGATACTAGAGCTTCCCATGGATAATTCAAAGTTATTAAAGGCTACTGGTTTAAGACTCTTCCCAACTTATCTGAAGGCACTGAAAACTGTCTGTTCCTTTTTTGAGTACTCAAAAAGTACTCAATTGATGCTATTTACGAAGTAGAAAAGATGCTTTTGAAATGTTCTTATTTAGGATGAAAGTTAAAAAGATTAAAAATCTCAGGAAAGTCTGTATGTAAAGGGTAAGACTTACAAACTCTTTCAAAAATTCTCACTCAGTGGTTGATGTGGGGGATGAGGGAGGAGAGGGGTTGGCTCTGAAATGTCTCCAGAAAAGTAGATGAAGGATTAAGAAACAGAGAAATTGCAAAACAGAATGGATGAGCTTATAGTTATTTTCCAGTAGGCAGCTGTGTTACTTTAGAGAAGAAATA
This sequence comes from Climacteris rufus, assembly GCA_013398175.1. NCBI lineage: Eukaryota > Metazoa > Chordata > Aves > Passeriformes > Climacteridae > Climacteris > Climacteris rufus. Next base: position 117,452 of record VZRZ01004624.1, on the reverse strand, counting down.
AAAAATTTCTGGTAACTTCAAAAGGTTCACCGAGGATGTCTTATAAAATACTTGTCTGTTTTTCTTAAGGCTTTTGAATCAAATGAGATTCAATAACCTCACAATTAAGTAAGTAATTAAATATTTCCAATGTCAGGAGGGAGTTCCTCAGAAATCATCTTCTGGACTTGCTTTCAGTGGCTCTGTGGAGAGTCCATTTAAAGAACTGGACTGTCTCTTTCACTGTCATGTTTATCCTATTTGCCAAAGGGAAGGAGTGGGAAAAATAGAGTGGCATTAACTGTCTGAGGAAACAGGTCCTCACCAGGTGAGTCCTGCTTCCTTTCCCCCAGCAAAGAGCAGTGAGCCAGGAGGTGCCATTGGCTGTAAAACAGGAATCTTTTAGGAGTGGATGTGCTGATGGAATGTGTTGAGTATCATTAATGACATGGATTTTTGCATTCTGCTTATGTTTATTCACATAGGACCAATGGTGGGTGAAGCAGAGATCCCCAAAGGGATTGTTAAATAGTTTCCCTGACACTCAGGCAGGTGGCCTAGAGCCATAGCCTGCAGGAAATGTTGGTGGCACACAGCAGAGCCACACCATGGAGTGATTTTGGAGAACAGAGGATTAAACCCCCCTCTGCTGAAGTGAACACCTGTTTCAGTCCTCTGAATCCCCTTCCCAGGTACAGCACGGTGCTCTTGGTGTCAGGGGTAAGTCCATGTCCAGTTACACCCTGATGGGAGGTGATCCATGTTCCCCCTTTGGCACATCCAGGTTGAGGGTGGTGGGGCCAACCACTCTGCCCATTGCTTCGTCCCCCCCAGTTTAGTGCCTGTTTACTAAAACATCTTGGGAACTATAACCATATGCAGATTACAAATCATGCATTATTTAAAACCAGCAATGAAAATCATCACAAACCCATGTGTTAACTTTGTGAAATGCCCAAACACTGCTCAGACTTGAGGATACCTTCAGCTTCTCTTTCAGTGAAGCTGAGACTATGACCCTTCTTAGATCCAAGGAGGGGTCAACAGAGGTTTTTGGGCCAAATACTGCACCTTTGGCTCCAGCTCCATAAGGGATGCAATAATATGGAGAGGGAATTGGAAACAAGTGTAACTGCATTCTTCTGGAACTGAGCTTTACTCCCTTTTCCTGTTGTGGGGCTGTTCAATTGCTTTAGGGTGAGCACAAGGGACTGGATCTAAGGGTTTCCCATTTATGCAGCTCTGCCGCCACCCAAGCTGACAGCTGCCCGCTTGGCTGGGAGTGTGGCATCCAGTAGTAGGAGAAACTTCTTGTTCCAGCTGGCACTTTCTTATCTAACAGTCAGAGCTTTGTAAGTGTGGACAGCTGCAGTTTCAGAAATTGGCTCTATCTGTATCAATTGGATTTGTGAAGTCAGTGAAAGGGCATGAGGCAGATTCATGGGATTTCCTGTTAGTATTAGTAAATGGAATCTTCTGCAGAATTTTAAAAGAATAGGAGACTGGGTCAGTGATGTTTAAATGAGGCCTGTGGTTAGGGAAGGCTACCAAGGAGAAAAAACACTGGTCAGTGAACATGCTGAGTGTGATGGGCACGACTTCCAGAAATCTTAAATCATTTTGAAACAAAGGCAAGAGATAACTACAGTGTCTGCCTGTGCACCCTGGATGGCAAAGGGATCGCTGGGAAGCAGGTGGTGCGTGGAGTTGGACGGTCAGCCTGTGATGCAGCAGCATTTCAGGTTTCGGAAAGTATGTGCAAGGAATGGCAGGAATGTGGAGCCTCGTAGGGGTTCGGCAGTGGCTCTGCCGGGACCTGTGAGTTCTCCTCCCACCTCTGCCATTGGTTTGCTGCGTAGCCCTGAGCAAGCCACATACCTTTCCCTGTCTCTTTCCCAGCCTCCCATGGGTTTGGTCATGCTGGAAGCGGGAGGAATTCTGCAAAGGCCCAGTGCAGTTATGTAACAGCACAGAAATAAAAGCCCCTGCTGAACTTCCACTCCCTTTTCTGCTCCTGTGGGATGGGGGAGGGAAGGAATCACTCAAACGTTCCTGTTTACTCCTCAAATATTTCTGCGGGTACTGTATAGGATTTCCCCAGGCTGGACCAGATGGGCTGTGAGGGAAATCATTGACAATGCTTTAACTTAGCTGGGGGTTTCCTAAGTTTCAAAATTACCAGTCTGCAACAGTTTTTCTAATCATATTTGCTTGGCTGGGACTAAATCTCTGCAAACCCAGTACAGCAACACCAGATGTTATTCATACCAGCACAGGTATTTTCCTGGTAATGAATGGGGAGGACAACCAACTTTTGCATTTGCTATTTTTATGTCTGTCTGTGAGTAAGAATGTTCTTTCATCTCCCTTGAGATATTTGCACACACATGAAAAAAAGAGAGATGGCATGTACCAAGAAAGTCCTGAAGTGCTGGTGGAGGTTTAATTCTCCTGGGAACATGGCACGGGTGGAGAGCCAACAGCCGGGGGGAACAGTGTCTCCAAACTATGGAGCCAGGCTTCTTTTCATAGCTGATGTCTGTCAGAACCCTTGCTTCATAAACTGGAGGTGAGGACAATCATTTGAGGGAGGGAAGGTACCAGCTTTGGTCCCATGCCTCCTTTTAAGTTTTATCCCCTGGTTCTGCCCTCTTTTTTGTAAGATTTGAAGCCCCTGAATGTTAGTAAGGGCAAAGGTCTCTTGTATCTGCAAGGCTGCTGCCAACAGCAGTTGTAGAGGGGTTCAAAATGGGACTGATGTAATTCTGTTTCTGTCTGTCTATTGTTTGATCAATTTAACAATTTTGGCACTTCTTCTGAAACCACATTATACAGCATGTGATTCTGCCTGACTTGTTACTTCCTAACAAGATGACACAACGGCTTCTCTAGGAAGTCACACTCCGTGGTGGATCCTGGCAGAACCCTGGCAGGCAGCCAGTGTGGCCCCTCTGGCACCTGAGCAACACTGATGGTTTTTTTTTCTGAATGCAGCGATGTGATGTTTTTATGCACTGATATTATAAAAGCCATCAGTGGCACAGAGCTGAAAGACAAGTTGGCCTTTTGCTCTTCATGCAGCAATGGAAATGGTACTTTTTAGTCACGGGATTAGACAGTGCTGAGAGCTTAAAAGAACATCAATCAGCAAAGGAGAAGTTACTATCATCATATGCTTAGTTTTTTAAGAACTGGATCGTTTCAGAGGCCCCTATGTTCCTCTTGTGTGTGCAACTTTAGGATCTGCAAAATGCCAGCTTAGAAAATCGCTGCGCAACATTCCCAGGGCTGTAAAACCTGTGGGGTATGGAGCCCTGAGCTTCTGCTGTCTGCATGGTTAAGATTCTTTTTGTGAAGTGTACGAAGATTTCCTTACAAAAACTGCGATGAAGGTGTCAGAACCTTTATGCTGGACTGAAACCTTTCAATTCACAACTGAAGCATAAAATCTTATCAATATCAGCTGGACTTTCTCCATATGGGGGGCCTCCAACACATTTATATTTAGCACTGGTGCCATACATGTGATTACCATTTGCATTGCAGTCCTTGTGATAATCTAATCATATATAGTATTTTTCTGACCAACACCATCTGTACCATTGTCTGTACACCACCATTTTTCTCTTCAAAGTTCCTTTGGCACGACACCAAGTAGGAGGTTTCCCACTGTTTTGGCTTTCTAGGTTGTGTTTGGAAGAAGTGAATATAGTTTTCTTACAGCACAGTAGTGTCAGGGCTGCAGTACAGTGGAAAGGCTCACTAAAAAGAGCAGCCACTTGCTGTCAGACAGAGAGATCTTTATTTTGGAATCTCTAAGGCCAGAAGGCAGAAAGAGGAAAAGTCTATGTGTGTGTGTGGAGGAAGAAGTAACGCACAGTCCTTGTGTCTCCACCTCTGTGCCTTGACAAAAATGACAGCTGCTTGTGTGGATATGAGACAGAAATTTAAATATGCAGCATATGGAAAAGAAAATAAGTGTTTTATAACTACATGCATGATGGGCAGGTGTCTGGGAAGGGTTGCTTTATATGCCATATGTGCTACATACAGCCCAGCACTGCAAAACCTTTATTCTGAATATGCTAAATTTTGGGGCAAGTTCTTTGCATGCTTATATTTCTTTCTTTGAAGATGTGCTAATCTACCTTTAAAAGCAGCCCAACAATACAACTTCTGATCATCAGGGACCCCAGCATCCCTGGTTCCTGTCAGACTCAAGGGTTAAAGGTAGGGTTAAAGTTTAGATCTATTGAGTTGCTCATAAACTTGAATGTCAGAGCCTGTGCAATTGTTCTGTCAGCTCCAGGGCAGGATACTGAGCACCCACTGCAATCAGGTTCCTGAAAACTTAGGATACCACTGCTTTCCATGGGAAAGCACTGGCTCTGCAGAAGATGTTACAAGACCAGCCCAAACTGTTCCTTCTATCCCAGGAGGCAGCTTGGAGGATTGTGTGGAATCCATGCTTGCATACAATAATAATTTTTGTGATCAGAGTTTTCCCTTTAATGGATAGGTTTCCTGTTTTTATCTTGTTTGAAATTTGCCAAAAATAAGATTTGGCCTGTATTTGTTTGTAGGTGAATACAGGAACAACCTCATCAGTCAGGTTTGCAACCTCGTCTTTTGAGAAGGACGAGGCTGAAATTTTGTTTGTAACGAAATTCAGAGCACAGTGCTTTTCATATTTTGGGGAGTGAACATCTTGCACAGATCTAACATCAAATCTTGGGTGCTGCTGAGACAGAGCTTGTGCTATTTATTCCTACACATTGTTTGATACTGACAGTGATGCTGGGAGCCTGCCTGGCAGACAGCCAAGTGACAGTTAAGCATCTCGTGTTCTTTTATCCAGTAATGGGTGTTTTGGGGGGTTGTTAGTTTTGGTTTTTTCTTTTTAAAATATGATTAGGGAATCTCCTCTTTGCTACTTGCTTCCTCTGCCGGAGTGCAGCCCTTGGCTGTCTCCTGGGCTAAGAGCTGCAGCTAACCAGACTTTTTTTTTTTTTCATGTTGAATAGCATGTCTCAACATTTTCCTCTCAACCATCATGTAGGTCTGGTTGCATTGTTGATTCCCATTACATGTCTGCTGGTATGTAAATTATTTCAATTCCCCCACACCCCGCCCTTCTGTTCTTGTACTTTCAAGGAGTTTAATCCGTGAAGGGGACTACTTCAAAGCTCTCACAAGAAACTAATTTCTTGATGGATAGAAGGGCCAATAAAACAAAATTAGAGTTTTATCTCATTGTCTCTATAGGAATGAAGTATAATAATTATTTCAGGCAAATACATGTTGGAGACAATAATTAAGATCACTATCATGTCCTTAAGGACAAGCAGATTCTAAAATAAGCATTAGTAATGGGATTAAACATTATTGCTGTGCCCCGGATCTCAGCACTGCCAAAGTGCCTAGCACATCTGAGTGTATGAAGTTTGCTCACTGGGAGAAAAAAGAAGCAACAAATAATTCTGCATTTTACAGAACCTTTTGGGCTTGTGTGCTATTAATGAGCTCCAATCTGAAAAAAAAAAAAAAAAAAAAAAGAAAGGAAGAAAAAGAAGTCTTGGGTGCCTGAAGGAAGTGGAAATGGGGTGGGATTTGGTATCTGTGTCATCCAGAAAGTCTGGTGCCTAATGGGGTAGGAGTCAGCATTTTTACAGCAAAGTTCCCAGGGAATGCTGCTCTGGAGCTTCCTAGCAGGGCTGAGTGCTTTGCCATCTCCTTTGGGGTCCATGAACTCCCTGTCTCTAGGTCTCTGAGGGACTGCCACAACAGCAGACCAGGTGAAATGTAAGCATAATATAAAGTCTGGCACATGTAAAATATTTGTTACAAGCCTTTGGACTAAGTTTGTGACAAGCTGACCATTGCTGCAGCAGCTTCCCAAGCAAACTTTGAAGATGGACTGTTTCTCTTCTCCAAAGAGTTGTTTGCTTTCTTCTTTCTTTCTGTTAACCTGCCTGTGTCAGTTCTCTGTGAGGGCTCTTTTCCATGCTGTTCCCTCATAAAAGTTCCTCCTGCCTGTTCTCAATGCCATTGCTGCTCTAGTCAGACAGGGGTTTGGGCCTGTTTCTGCATACATTCAATTTTTTTTGTGTGTGGAAAAATGTTCAGATTGGCCCTAATTAATTTTGGGCTAATTAGCTGCTCAAAACTGAGAACCCTCCTGTGGAAAGACAACAGACTGTTGTGCTCTGTTAGTGCCTAACACTTAGTACAAAAATCTGAACCATCTGGCTCATGGCATTAGCTTTGATTTATGGTAATATATCTTTGCCATGCCCAACACCTAGGATTTTAACATGAAATAAGAGAGGATTCTGCAGGCTTGCTTTTCAGCTCTTACTGTGATTTTCTTTCTTTCTAACAGAAGTCAGTCGTAGGTATGGGAACAGGTACCACCTGTCATCTTCAAATCTGGCTTTTATTTTAGCTTAGTGTTGTTTGATTTTTATTTTTGTTTTAAATCAGAAATTTCCTTGATTGTCAACAAACAAACTGCCAACAACTTTGCTGGCATGCTGTAAAATATAAAATTCTTGGGGCTGAACTAGTGTCTAATCAGTTTGGTACAAACGAAGTGAAAGCAGCAAGTGCAACTTGGTTGCCCAGATCAACCAGCTGATCCCTACTGTGAGTTTCTTGTTCAGCCAGATCTTGTCACAGGACAGCAATAAAGAAATACTGCTAGCCAACCTGACCTGCTCTCCAAATGTATTTCGTGATTCTTTTTCCCACATAGTGTAAGACAAGTACAAGTAGTAGCAGCAAGCAAAGCTCCCATTTCAACACTCACATCAGTCAGCAGAGCCTGCTACCATGTCTAATATCTGGCTTGTTTAGAAGACAGGTAGAGCCTAGGGGAAGAACACAGACTGGACTGACTCATTGCAAAACATAACATTCATTCAGTCCTGTGTAGATCTTTGGAACTAAATATTAAAAAGGAGGGAAATCCACTGGGCAGGCAGCAGCTGAAGCACCCCTGCAAAGCCACAAAGCTGGACCTCTCTGGCTTCAGGTCACTGATTTTCCCACTCCATTCTTAGGCTCTGTTCTCTCTCCAAGGGGGTATTTATTTTGGTTTCCCCTGTTAGTGCTCCTTTCATAGCAGCCTGCAGATAACCAGGGGTTAGACTTTCAACAGTCCAACTAATTGCCAAACAGGGATCCTTGGGGCTTTGGCCCAAGAGCAATAATAACAGAAATATTTAGCACCTGCAGCAGGTAACTCTGTCCTTCTCCAAAGCACGGTGCAAAAAGCTAGTGTGCCAAATGTGTTGTTTCACCAGGATCTCTGTTGTCTTTCTGGAGGGGATTCTTCAACTTCTGTACCTGTTGGATAGAGACAAAGTGGAATGAAAACAACCAAATATTGTTTTCTTCCAATCTCTCTACCTAACTTGGATATAAAGCTTGAGTGAACCTATGTGAGAGTTACAGGTCAAATTTTTTCTGGGGCAATTTTTGATGATGTTAAATTGTATTCCTGTAAAAAAGTACACAATACAAGAACCATATCAAGAATTCCCCTTTTACATAACCTAAAAAGGCCAGGCAGCTTAAAATTCTTTTTGGGTAATCTTAGAAGTTGCTCTTCAAGCAAAGTGCAGAAATACCATTTTGTTTGTTAGATGGTTATTCATAAAACTACGATAGCTTCTCTTTGACAGCTTTTTAAACTACACTGGAGGATATATCACAAAAAGGACTGGTGTATTCAGCTCCTTGAGTGGACAAACTGCAAGCAGAGATCAGGATGCAGCACTTGAGAGTCCCAGTGCAGAAGGTGGCTCGCTTCAGAGCCAGCACCCTGCAGGATTTTATCTGCTGTAATTTACAGATTGCTAATCCTGACTCCTGCTCACTTTGAATGAATGAATGAATGGGGGAGCACTGGCAGAGCCCAGCGGGCTTTATGTGCTTATGAATAGTGGCAGGAAAAGACCCCCTTCTCATAGGAGTGACATTCCATTTCTCTTTGCCATCAGTGCAAGATAAGAGTTGGTTTATTCCTCCTCCTGTGGTGGAGCTGTCAGTACCGAAAAACTGTGTCCATCTGCTGTGTGCCAGCCTGTGAGATGAGGTAGAGAGTTTCAATCCAATTCCTGACAAGCAGTTCACTGCCTGAAACCCAAACCCACTGACCCATGCTTCTCACCTGACCTACTGTGAGGGCCAGTGGCTGAACTGGAAGAGGAGAATGAATCCTCTCTTCCCTTAAACAGGAAGAGCTGCTTCTCAGCTTGGTGAAAATCCGTTCCATTTTAGAAATTACTGCACACACCCCATTCCTTCTTCACATTTACAAGCCTCTTGCCAGGAAATACAATCAAGTAGTAGTTGGAAGTTTCAGAAAAGGTTTGACAGAAACAAATCAATTCATCATATTGAGCACAATGGGGTGATTTTTGAAAGCATATCTAAAAGTGTGTAAAGTAATTATAGATAAGGAAATTGGATCACCTAATATCAAACTTATATAAAAAATATGAAAACATATCAGTGAGTCCTTAAGGATAATTGAAGCACATCTTTTGAACCAACATCTTATCTTGAGCTGCAGATGACAACACATAGGGACTCCAGAGTTTACTTTGGAAGCTTGTTTCCTTAGCTGAAAAAGAGAAAACATAACTTATTTCTGCTTTTGCTTTATCTGGATGTAATTTTCAGTCATTCTGAAGAGCCCCTTTAGCAGTCAAGTTCTTTCCGTGTAAATATAATTATAGCCCATAATCAAAGCCTCTATGATATTTCTTTCTGTGGTACACTAGCATGTAGATTGAACTCCTTAAAAGCCCTCTCACCAAAGGGCTTTTTCTAAAGCCTACTGGAGTTTTAGGGACTAGACTGGACTAGAAAACGGCACAAATAGGGCTATATGTGAATAAAGTCTGCAGAACCAGGTCCCTGATAAAAGCAGCTGGCATCCTAATCTCTCAGTTTGGTATCAGATCTAAGGGAGCTGTTTCATCAATATATGCTGACGAGAACTGAAAAGATTTGGTCGTGCCTTTGAACATACTGAGGATTTTCAGAGGACAAAGTGGGGGAAAAATAGGGACAGCTGGAATTTGTGATTTTTTTTTTATACAATTTAAGGTTTTTGTTTATTTTTTTTAAAAGCATGAATGTAACGCTGATGAAAACGCTCGCTGTACACTGAAATCTTCTATGAATCAACAAAACATGTACCAGCAGTACAAACTTCACCTTGCCTAAACAATGTACGTCTCAATTCCGACTTGAAAAGACCACCTGTAGGGGAAAAATGTTAGTTCGGTATCCAGGGGCCATTCATTCCTTTGCCACTTTGCTGAGACTGCCAATTAGTGCCAACTTGTGGTGGCAGATTTTGTGATGTAGACACATGTTCTCTGGAAAGTGGGCTGAGATATTCGACTCATTTCACGTAGGGCACAAAGAATTATTTGCTCTGTGCTATACAAATGGGAATTGTCCAAAGCTTTCCTCTGTGTTAGCCTCTGTACGCTTACTGAGTGTAAATACAGGGGAAATTGGTGTTATCGCAAGGACAAATTAGCACCAGAACTGAGCTGTATTTTTTTAAATGTGCTGCTAATTGTGCCCAATTTGTGCTGGAGTACTCACTCAAATGCAAAAGCACAAAACCAACTGAACACATTTCAGGGTGCCAAAGAGAGCTTGCACTTTTCTCTTAGCAAATTATCCTTCTAGTTTCACCCTGCAGCAAGCGCCAATTGGGCCCACTAAAACCTTTATCTAGAGTAATCAAATTAGCACCGCATGTTAGTAAATTAGGTTGCATTTACAAAGGTTTATATTTGCTGCAGGTTTGAGCATTAAAAGAAAGCATTTTCTAAGTTCCACTTTTAAATTTCTTATATGCGTGACATTGATTCTGCGACATTTAAAAAGAGCGAGCTGCTGAAATGGAAGAAATGAGGCGAAATTGTTGTTTGTATTTCACTTCCAGAGAAATGTGAATTAGGAATTGCAGAAGTTTCTAAACTTTAAGGTAGAACTGAGAAAGCTGGAAGAGGTTTATTCTTGTTTACCCAGTGGGTTCATTCTTCCCTTGGGTTCATGAGGGGCCAAATAGGGGCCACTGGTTGTACCCAGGAAATTACTGGGGCTACACAGCTGCTGTGAAGGGCAGTGCAGGATGAGGCACATCATGGAATTTCTTCTGCCAGAAGGTGTGCCATTGACAGAGTGGGAAATGCAAAATGCTCCCAGGATTGCCAAAAGGAGAGATGAAAAAAAATTGCACGCAAAATTTCTCCCTGGCAAATATCCACAGAAGTCATCAGAGTTTTATTTGAGCTGAATTTCAGGCACTGAGATTAATTATTTAATGTTTGTATTGTATGAAGATTAACAATGTAATTGTTAAGTGCTATTGAGGCTTCTGCTTCCAATATTGTCTCTTGTTTGAAGTTTACGAAACTTGCCCAAAGCTGGATCGTGCTTTTTCTTTTTACGAGGCTGGTTGTGAGAAGGCAGAGAAGGGTGACACGCAGAAGTGCATCTCACATTAGGTACTACCACTGTCCTGCTTTCAGCTGATCACAGGGGACAACTTTAGGAAATCCTGTGGGGAAAGAAGGCAGAGGAGTTCCCCAACCCATTACAAATGAGACAGCAGTTGTGCTGGGGGTACAAGGAACAGATGACTTCAGGACACAGTAGCCTGAGTCATTATATTTCATTGCTGACAGGTGCAAGAGGCAGAAAATTCTGTAGGATCTGCAAAGTCCACATGTAGAGATTGTAGAGCCTGGGTTTTGCCCCCAGTTGTGAGGTCTTGGCCCAGATCATTCAGTGCCTTCAGAAGTGTGTGCATATGTAATTCCTAGCCAGCGCTATAGAAGAGTAAATCACTTGTAATGGGTTCCTGCAAATTTGGTAACAATCACGCTGTTGATCTGCTCTTTCCAGATCAATATCTCTGAAGAATTCTGTTGTATTGCATCTGCTGCCAATCCAGGATTGAAGATTGAAGGAACGAGCTGGAGGTGGTAAGGAGGGCATGGCCAAAGAGTCTGCACAGAGCAGCAGGCGAGCAGCGATCACAGCCTTGCTTAGCAGCGACACAAAGGCATGAAACAGCTCTTGAGGACAGTAATCCAGGGGATCATCTGAGTCAGGAAGGCTCTGCACCATTAACTTCCAGAAACTGAGAGGAAACCAGGGGGCAAAAAAACCTCCACTTTCTCCATGCCCTGGTTTGGATACACTTTGGTGAAGCACACTCTAGTGACAGCTGCTGGGGATGGGATATGGGGCTGTTTATAGATTTGGTCTGACACAGAGTGGTGTTTAAGATTTTAGAAGATGCTGTCACTATCTTCCTGTGATTACATCCACAGGAACCAAATCATAAATATGAAAACATGTTTTACAACTAAATAAGATCACCAGCTTTGAGGGGCAGAATAGGCACCTAGTTTGCTTAACTGGATTTGGAATGAAAAAACATTTTTTCAAGCAGTCTCTGAAGTTAAGCCCCCTCCCTGAAGTTTATGGCATGAGCCAAGAGAGAGAGCCCATTCTTTCTAACAATGCCCTTTCAGCTACTTTGATGCTAAGAATAAAAAATGTTTGATAGCTATCCAAGCAAAGAAGGTGAAAACAGTAATTTCCAGCTTTTCTAAAGCTCTTTGGCTATATTCATTTGATAAAAACCCAGTCACCAGCAGATGAAGTCATATTGTTTTTTTCCTGCTTTGGATGCCTATAAACTCCCTTTCACTTCTCTGAAGCCTGGACAGTCAGAAATAGTCAGTCTACCAAAAATGTGATTGAAAATGTCTGCTCATTAATAAACTTGCAGAACAACACTGTGTTTTCAGCAGAGATAATGTATATTCCTGATAGTTACTGGTATTTCTGATTTGGCTAAATTTATTTTGTACCTGTCAGAGGAGTGCCTGCCTGAGGACAATAACTAGAATTCTCTTCTGAGTGTTGCCAGTCACACATTACCCATATAAGATAAGGCTGGGGAATAAATCCCATGGAAGCATTTAGTCATTGATTTATAAAGGTATTTCTCCTTGGGATCTGCTTTTGCAGCACCAGTGACAGGGTTGAAATGGAACTGACAAGGAGAGTTGCTGGAGCAATTAAATCAGACTAATTATTTTGGATTTTTTTTTTTTGTGGGAACTGTTTCTTTTGTTATTCTTTGGGAAAAGAAATCATTTCAAATAAAAATGCATTTTCATTTTTGTTGGAGAACAGAATTCTGAAGATGGAAGTTTTGGATGCCCTACATTCAACCACCGTAGTGCTGTAAAAGAGTTCCAGGTTCTGCTGAGTCTCACCTGGTCACCCCCTTATGGGTGGGAGTGCCTGGGAGGTGTCATTTCTAAAGACACACAGTGATCCTTGGAGCCCTGCACCATCTTCCCTGGCCAGGCACGGAGATCACAGTGTGTGAAGATCTGTCCCACATCTCTGTTCAAATTACTATTTCCACAGTGTCTGAAGTGTCAACTTTTCTTTGTGAGCAAAAATGGGTATTTTTATGTAGTGGAAAAAAAACCACTTCCTATTTTCCAGGCAGCTGAATTCTGATAATTTCAACCTCTATCAGTTTCACATACTTTTACTAATATCATCAATGACACTGATGGTCTGGAAAAACCAGAGCATGCTGGTGTAGCAGGCAGGGTATGTGCTTCTCTTGCTGACAGGCAAGTCTCCAGTTACCCCAGACTAAGGCATTTCCTGCCAGGCAAGCACTGGCTGCTGCACTGGATTTGTGATGGGTCAGTGATGATAAATAACTTGTGCTGACTGGGATGGAGCCTATAGCATTTGGTTTTCCTGGTTATTGAGTAAGAACTCGAACCGAATCTCTGGGAGAAAACTCCTGTGTATTTACTCTGTTACCAAGATCTCTTTTTCAAAATCCGGTGTCAGGAGCAGAAAGTGCAGCCAACACACTGATTTGTGAGCATATTTTTCATCTCAAAAGAGATTATGTAGGCTCTCACCCTCTCTATGGATAATATACTGCACCTTAGAATGAACAGTAATATGGAAAAATATTACACCATTCCAGAAATATCTAATATTGCTGATAAATTTTATTTGCCACTTGTGGGCATTATTATGACAGATTATGCCTTAAAGTTGAGGACAGTCAAAGTCTACACAGGCCAAACACAAAGCCTTCAGTGTTTTGCTTCACACATTTGTTGCTGGATGTTAAAATCTTAAAGGGGATGCTCAAACCTTACAGAGGATAAGCAAAGCATAAATAAGAAGGGATATTTCGCTCAGGCATGAGGAAGGCTGGGGTGATTTAGTGAACATTTTCAAAGTTTCGAAGTTAAAAAAGGAGTAGTTTTCAAAACTGCAGAAGAGAAGTGGCCTTTCAACCACCTCATGTTGATCTTGGGAAGCCATCCTCTCTCCATTGACTGGAAAGGAAATGTGGGAAGATAGACATCCACGTGAGGCATCATCAGACACATTGTCTGCTCCTCCCTGCTGGCAACAACAGTTCCTTTTTCAGTCTGAAAAGTTCCTTTTTCAGACTTCTCACTTCACTTACAGCTTAACTGTCTTTTGAAAATGACATTTAGATGCCCACATTATTCAGATGTCTCAGTTATTATTTGTCCTCTTTACCTTGACTCAGCCTATTTTGGTCTGGGGACTTTCTAGAAGGTTGGAGGAGTAGTGGGATTAAAACCAGCCATGGCATTAGCGAAATGAAACCTCATTAAGGCTGTGATTCTCTAATCCGTCCCTGTGAGTCTTGCTCTGAGCCAGAACTTGGGCTGAATGGAACAATGAGGAGGCCACAGTCCCAAATTCAGATGAGGAGTTTGAACCCTTCAATGGTATTGTGGTTTACTTTGTTCTAGGAAAAAAGTGGCTCATGTAAGTCAGGATATTCAGGTGGGAAGGGTAGATTCAAACCCTCGCACAGGTGAGGGACCTGAATGTGTGCGGGCCATCTGCTGAATGAGTCACAGCTTATCTGAGGGTCATCCTGATCATGTCCATAATCTGTCATACATGGGCACCCAAGGAAAGAGTAAAAACATGTTGTTTTTACTTTCAAACTGTTTTAAATTTGTATGTAGGTAGGGCGGGGAGATCCTTTTTCATTTCAATAGCAGGAACGGGAAGAAAATGCGATTTGGACCAAGTTGATTGTCGACTTTTTTTCCCCCTTCAGATTTCACTGCCAAAAAAGCACAAATCTGATAAAGAAAAGATTTTCCCAGTCTTACATGTGAAAATTAGTATGGTTCACTTGATTTCAATTGGCATCAGTGGTGCCTCATGATGTAGCATTATCTTTGTGAGGTTAGTTTTAGCAAAAAGCCCCAAAAAACAAAACAACAACCCCCCCCCAAACAACAACAACAACAACAAAAAACCAAAACCAAGCTGTTCTGAACCTGATTTAAAGGCGTACTTTGAATTGTCCCTCGTAATGGGGAAATTATGTGGATGGAGAAATGCTCCAGAGCTCCTGTGCTAACTCAGGTATGCCAGGGAGGCCTCAGAGCAGTCTAAGTGTGCAACTCACCCTGTGATAACAAACAAGCCTCAAAAAAGAAAGCTTAAAAAAATCACACCACTCTCTGATGAGAAAGGAAAATCTTGTTTTAGGGGTAAGCAGAGGTGGTGAGACTTCTGAGAATGTTTAGGGAAAGAATACAGCATCATAACCCAGTTTATATCATGTTGAAAGAGAAAACAAGGATTGGACTCTTTCCATGATCAGCTCCAAACTCTGTCACAGGTCATGACAGGATTGATCAGTTGATCTACATTTTTATCATGACACCATCCCCAGTTTATATTAAATAACAAATTTTGTCAACCTGTACATATTTTTCAACTGCTTTTTGAAATCCTCATAGCAAATCTCTTATAAGTCCTCCCTCCCGCCCCCCGATCCAGCTTACTCTGCTTATTCAGGAAATGATCTCTAAAGCTTGAACACTATTTACATTATCAAGATTTACTTATCTTTTCTTTTTTTCCATTGAAACACTAAGCAGCTCTTACATCAATGTAGGTGTGTTTGAGAATTATGAGAGCCTTCAATTCTCATACCAAACTACACCCACACAAGTCAATTCCAGTTCCAATGACTAAAGGTCATGTGAATGGCAAAAAGTAACAGGTAAGAACCTAATTTTGTTATTAAGAGTAACTGAACTTGCAGTTATGGTTTATTAGTGAAGGAATTAATGCCACGAGCAGTAAATCCTTTCCCTGCTTTTTGTTGGTGTTTGTTCCCACTATTTCTTTTATTATTTTTAAAGACACTTCTAATGGAAAAATAGGAGCATGATGTGTGAGAACAAAGATTAGCCTTTAAACACACCAGTGTGAGAGAGAGACAGTGGTGGGCTAGTTCCTTTCCAAGAGATGGGTAGCAATCACTATCCAGCTCCTTCTGTAGGCTTGCTGAAAGCAGATGTTTGAGTGCTGGGAATTGTCAGGTTCCCTGAGGGTGATGGCCCCCTCTTTATGCATTATACCTTTCCCAGGAAGGGATATTCATATTTCTTAAGTATAACTGAATTCTCACATTAATTTAGTGGTTCTAGTTCTGAGCACTGCTCTTTGTCTTCTTTAAACCAGATACTCCCCAGGATAGTGGTCTCTTTGATTTGTTCTTCTCCCATACCATACCTGGTTTTAATTTGTGCTGCCCACCTGAGTGATTTGTTAATCTACATACTCTGAAGACCAAAGTAGTGAAGTCTCTACAGAGACCACATGCTCTCAGGGTGGTCTCACAAAGACGTTGCCACCCTTGGAGACTTCCACTGAAGACACAACCCCTGAAGTGAGAAATGGTTTCCCTGATTTCAGTCATGTGTGGACCCCCAGCCCTCGGTGTTCCCCTCAACATCACCTTTCCTCAGGGGACAAAAGGTTGCACTGTGTGGGGTGTCTAGTTAGAGTTGCTGGGGGCAACATCAAAATATCCTCCAGGAATTCAGGAGCAAGGCCAGCGTTTATGGGTGCTGTGTGTGAAGGGACTTGGCTACTCTTGCAATTTGCTTCTAGCAGAGTGAGTTTGAAGGATAGGAAGAAAATCCCATGTTTGGACATACTTCTGTAATAAAACCCTCTCTTCTCCTTGAAATCACCTCTTGACAGACAGAATCTTTGATTCAGATAATGGAAGACTTATAAACACTTGAGAAATTCTCTTCAGGATATCAACAACTTTGCTTTCTTCAGTCTTTCATTCTTCTGCTTTTAGCACTGAAGGGAGGAGTCAATGGCATTTGGAATGGTGTGATTGGTACTGTTCCTGTATTTCCAGCAAAGTGGTGTCTGGAACTCCTCATCAGTGGTGCTTCCCTTTAAATTACAACTACCAGACTTCAATTTGCCATTCTAGAATAAGGTAGGACTTGCTATGAAGAGGACCATATATAATTATCTGGACAAAATGAAGTTATTCTGTGTCTCATCCTTATTATTTGTGGCTGCTTCAAAGCTCAAAGGTCAGGGTTTTTTGTTTGGGTTTCTTTTTTTCCTGTCACAAACTTGCAGTAGGTCAAGCTGGGTATTTAGGGTAATTGTGAGCAGGTCAGTATCATCTAAGCAGATAGACTGAGCTTGTTTGACAAGGCATGTGGTTTTCTCAGCTGCTTTCTCAGGCTCTGTGCATCCTTTTCAATTTGTGCTGTTAAGACATATTTAAGTGTATTGACACAGTGAGTATATTTAATGCTGTTAAAAAGATTGGTGGGGTTTTTGTTTAAATCCATTTCTGACTCTATTAAATGCAAAATGTTGTCACTACATCCATAACAGGGAAGCTGAACAATCAGACTGGCAACATTAGGAAGGAACATATAGGACATCAGGAAAACAGAGAAACTGGGAAAGAAGGACAGGAAATGGGAAAGAATTCTGCTGCCATAATTCGGCTGGAGCACGTTTTATAGTACATGTTGCAGCCAATGTTGGTTTTAATAAAGGAACAAATGAAAAATTAAGCAACTGGAAGTGCAAGGTTACATAAACCTCACAGTCAGATCTGAAGTTAGCCTTACATCTCAATTTGTACCATGGTTTATTTGTTGGGATCTATGGGATCTCTCTGTGTTTAGTGGGTTTTGGTGTCTTTCAGTAGAAGGAAGCATTCAGATCCTGTCTGCAACCATTGCAATGGATATTTTCTGTGTACAACCGTCTTGTTGTACCTAAACAACGTCTTGTTTGGAACACGCGGGTGCAGAGCTCCCAGCACAGTCCTCAGCCTCCTGCCATGTTTATCTACACTTCCTTGGTGGTCTTGTCCGTGCTGGAGGCACAGAGACCGACAGCTCCACCAGGGCTGCCAAATCCCCTGCCCTGATCTCAGCTGGTGTGGTGCTACCAATAATTACAGATCTGTCCTAAAGCCACAGTGCTCCGGTGACACGAAGGTGAAGTTGTTGTTTTGAAAGAAAATAAAATTGACTGAATTTTTGGTTGGTTGGTGCAGACACACAAAGCTGCCTTCAGCTGGCTAATCAGAAGCGTTAGTAAATAATAATGTGATTGCTATTAACACAAGGCCTGATAATACTTTGCCAGGGAGAAACAATTCTTGGCACTTCAGAATTAAGTGGGTTAAGCTCTATAGTTTTCCTTATATAGGACACCAGGATGAAGGATTTCCCTTCTGATCTGAGAGTGTCTTTCAGTACTTTACCCTTTGTAGACCTGACTGGTTATGTAGCTCATGCCTCCGAAACAAATGTGAGTCAGGATGTGTGTGGCAAAAAGAGCAGCAGGAACACCATAGCTGATAATTTTTTCCCAGTGCCCTGGCAAAAAATGGGGTGCCAGACAATCTGACACCAACTGCAATTGAGGATCTACTTGATCACTGTCCTGGGAATTTTCCTTCAACACTTACTAAATTTCAGGATGTTAAGTCCCCTGGCAAAATTGCCTGATGCTTTCCACCCATAGTCTAGAAAGTCCAGAAATGAGAAGGTCACCTTTCTTGGGACTCTTCAGGTATCTCAAGAAATGCAGTGATTCAGAAACTCTGTTTGCTTAATAAATTGTTAGACTTCTTACTTTTTCTTACAGTTTTTAAGCAGTGGGAAGAACCATGGGAAAATAATTAAGATTAAAAGACATGGTTTCCTCTTGAGATGAAAGTAACATTCACTTTGAAATGCTTGGTGGTGATTTTGATTCATGTCTTAGATGGACCTTTGTCTGCCAGAAGCTGCTACCTTTGCACAGCTCTAGAGAAATTGCTGGAATACACCGTGGGGCCAGGAAGTGAGGGGAGTTCAAACATGAACCAAAGGAAAGGGACAAATCTAAAATAAAGCCCCTGATTCAGGCAGACTTCCAAGTAAGAGAGAAGATTTAAATGCTGTTTATGGTGTTGTTTTTCAGAGCTTCAGTTGAATGCAAAACAAATCACAGATATGTTAAAATTTTGCTGTGTGGGTCAGACTGTTGTTTTCAATGAGCAGTGGTAAAGCCCCTGCTGTGGTCTAAGCATGGTTAAAAGCCCTGTTTTTGCTGTTCACACTGATTAAAAAAATTGCACGTTTGGTACGCTTTTGAGTTATGTGAATGCTTCTGTTTTAAATAATGAACAAGAAAATTGCTAACAATAGGTTAATTTTTTGTTTGTTGCTCAGATGGGATGTTTTAGTCCCTAAAATTGAATGCTAGTGTAAATCACATTTGGTAAGTTTGCTTTCAGACGGATTTATGGAAAGGTTTGATTTGCTTTTACTTTAATCATATATTGGCTTATAATGGAGCCCACACCAGCCTGGTAGTGAACTAGGCAAATATAGCTGTCTTCTAGCTCATGCCTCAGCAGCTGCGAGGTACTGGCACACAGCAGAGGAGCTTTGTCTCTTGGGTTTTTGGATGTCATTCAATTGGTCCCACTTTGCATATTTATTCATAGTAAAGCACCATTAGTTCAAGACTAATAATTGGAATAGCGTGAAGAAAACTGTATAAAGAAATGCAGGCCACTTGGCTCTCCATAAGCCTGACTTGGTGAAGATTTGACTGATTCTTTACGTCAGGATCTCTGTGAAGCCTCTGAATAACATGTCAATGTATGTTTTTGCTTTTCTCATCCTCTCACTTAACCTATTTCAGTGAGGTCAGCAGAGTGTTTCTTGAATTATATCCATATAGCTTAATATCTAGCTCACAGCTAGGTGGGAACCTGGTTACCTTTTTAAAAAAATAACTAGAAGAAATTAACATTTATAAACGTGAAGAGCAAATTGAATGTCATAATCAACACCAAGAATGTAAGCTGGCAGTTTTATACCTGCTATATTTTTATTTGTAAATGAAAACTGAATATACAGATATCATGGTATAAATGTGTTTCATTTCACAGAAATCTCCAGTCAAGCTGTTCTCAGTTGGTAGAAGCCTTTTTCTGCAGAGATGAATCACTGCAAGAGCTGGTCCTTCAAAGTTCCTTATTAAAACAATCTTATCTGTCTGTCTTCCCACCAAGCCCTTTGAGCTCTTTGGATGGAGAGCATGCTGTGACAGGAATCTCACAGAGAAAGGAAAAGATTATGGTTTAGGATTTTTTTGTTTGTTACAGTGTTTCTGGCACCTTGAATGTATTGAACTACACAAAGCTGATTGGATTAAGAGAGTCATGACTGAAACGTCCCAGCAAGGGCCAACACTGTATTACCATGAGCTAATTATCCCTAGTTCTGGAGGGACATTAAGATGTGGATTCATTTTTACCAAAATTTGCATCTGGATATCAAAATTTTAGACCTCGGGTCATTGACCCTCTATCTGAATGGCAGAAAATAATAGCAGAAGAAGCCATCCCAGGAGCCAGCTTTGTTCCAGGGGTCTTCAGGAAGGGGTACAAAGTATTCAAGGATGTAGCTTGTGTTCTCTGCCTGCTGAAGCTGAGAAGTCTGGTGATTTTATCATATACTGTGATGTCAGGGATGCAGCTATAGAAGAACATTAAAACCATTGCAGGTCAGAAGATTAAATGATGTGAGAGTCACTCACTGATTAAGCAGTCTGACTTCAATAATGGATTTTGATGAAGTGGGACAGTAAACATGTCTGGGAGAAGGAAAAAATGAGTCAAAACTGAAGCTGTGCTTCAGACTGAGGTACAGTCATAAAGCAGAGAATACTGCTGTACTCCTGGTGTTTTAATTTATGTGTGTAGATAGGAAGAAGTTGCTTCTATTTCCACTTGGAAAATGGACATTAGACTCTTAATGCACTTTCTGAGCTGAAGTCAAATAAGTGAAGAGTGCCAAGCTAGTAACAGTACAAGCAAATAGACCTCTATTACGTCAATTAAGTTGTGGCTATTTATTTTAGAGCTGATTTTGGCTAGTGTATTGTGCTCCACATATTGCATTATGGAACAGCTTGACTGTGCTTTAGATTACTGCTCTGGAGTATGTGGTGGAACTATTAATGCAAAATACGAACCCAGGTGTGGTTCAGTTGCATCCCAGGAAGGTTCCACACTGCAGTATTCTGTGGGATGCCAAATGGGTTTGCAGGCAGCATAGCCAAAGCCTTCTGTCCCATGCTAAGCTCTCAAGGTGAAAGTGAATTTTATGTTGTTGGAAAACACTCTAAAATTGTATGGCTTTACATCAGGTCTGCCAGTTAAAGAAGCCACTCCAGTAAAAACAGTTTTGTGTGAGTATAACTGTATTTAGGGTTTTTGCCATTTAGGAAAAACTAAACCAAAATATGACACCACTGAATGATTAGTGCTGGAAGCAAAGCTTCTGCAGTTGATTGGTCTTGACCAAATCTGCAGTGATGTTATAATCACAGGGGGGTACCTTACAGCAACCTGTGGGTACCTTTCAGCAGTTTGCTGGGTTGAGAGGTAAGTGAAGCAGAAGATTTCCCACCCAGCCTCCTTTTAAGCATGTGGGATATCAGTATCCATATGGAATGCTTCATGATTAATCATCGTGGAGATTTGTCTCTGTGGAAGACGTTTCGTTCAGCCCAGGATTGAAAAACAAAGGATATGTTGCTGCCACACTAATGAAAAACACAGACAATCTGCTGTTCATATGTGCCAATTGTTGCTGCAGCCTTAATATAAATGCACTTAAAGATGAGAAAAATAATTACAGGCAACCATTCTGCAGAAAGCTCACAGGAATATGGGCTCTTTAGGGGGACTCCTTCAAGTGCATAAAAAGCCTTTCACAAACTTCTGGTTACTGACTTCTGCTTTGTGCTTGCTGTTGGTGAATCCATCAGATCATAGCACCTGAAAGAAAAAGCTGCCAAGGAAAAAGTGAAATTGTAGTCAGGGGGTGAGAAAGGTAATGGAAACTTCAAATTTTAGGTGGTTTTCTGTGTTGTGGTGGTCAGACTGGGCACAGACACAAAATCTGGATCCCAGAAAACCACATTTATTTGTAGTGGTGACCATGACACGTACAACTGTGCACATATTGGCAATCCAGTCAGTTTCTGAAAGTTTTGAAGTAACACAAAAGTGTAAGAACTGCCACTGCAAAAAATATGTAGAGAAATGGCCACTTCTGTAGGCTGAATAATGTGTCACCTGTGGGTAGATGGTACCTTTGAATAGATCTAATTTTGCTCACCAAAGCTTCAAAACGTGTTTTGTAATATTGGCTAACATTCAGGCTGTTGCTCAACTGAGGTTCAGATCCTTACAATATGAATAGATACTTCTGTAGCCACAATTATCATAAGAATTGCTCTTCTGTTCCCTTTCTCCTGCGGTTCCCAGAGGTTCTTCTCTCTTGTTGTCCCAAACAGTGTGGGCTGTGGCCCTGGAGTGTTGGAGAGCCGTCACTATGTCATTCTGCAAGCCCGTGCTTCACCCATGTGCAGGGCTGGCCCCTCTACTGCAAAAGAAGCAAAAAATACAAAAGGCCCTGAAAAGGGCAGAAAGGATGACCAAAGGTCTGAGCAAGGAGGGACTGAACTTCCTGGGATGCTTTAGTTCAGAAGATAAGCAAGCAAGGTGGGATCTGGTAGAAGTCTACAAATTACTGGCGGCATGGGGAGGTGTGCACTGGTTGTCATCTCTTAGACTGCAACAAGTGAGGGCTGTCAAATGAACTTGGCAGGAATCATGTTCAAAACAAAGAAAAGTAACTTCTAGAAGTAAACTCCCTGCCAACAGATGCTTTGGATGGAAAAAAAGCCTTCATGGCTTTAAGAGGAGACAAGCAAATACCTGGAAGGGACAGCTCTGTTGAAGGTTCCTAAGTGGCCACACCAAGCTCAGGAAACATTTGAGCTTAAAATAATTACAGACTGGGAAAGTGCTCAAAGAAAGTGTCACATACGTTTGTCCTGTTCTTAACTTAGACATGAGGTTTGCTTATGGCCATTGTTGAAGACAGGATGCTGAGCCAGATGGCCACTCTGCAGATCTTATATCTGCTATAGATAACATTTTGCCAAGACGTTTTAACACTTGGTATCTGAGAGATTGACCGTTTGGGGTTCTCTTCTTACTTGGTCAGTCTTTCAGGTCCCAAACTCAGTGCTGGTATTTCCAGACATTGTTCAGATCATCTTGCTCATGGTATCTGGAGAATTAATACAGTGGATTTTAGTGTGGTTGGAACTGGACTTTTGAAAAAAAAATTCAGAGGCCTTCAGTCTATTTTCCTCCCTCGAAGTATTATTGTGAAAAGGACTGCATCTTCCTTTGTTTCCATCTGTTATTTCTGTGGCAGTAAGTTCCCAAATATGCTGTAAAGAACTGTGGGCTTGCTGTGTTGGCTGTTATCCATGCATTGCTTTGCTACTCCTCCCTAAACATCTCTCCTAAACTATCTTTCTCTGAACATATAAGCCTCAGTTTCCAAGCTAAATTTCATTTATTTTGCCACAAGTACCAACCACCAGTTTTGGTTTTTAGCTTTTCTGGGACATTTTAGCTTTCCAGGAAAGCCAGAGAACACCACCATCGGGACCCTTACTGGCAAACTTTTGATCTATCATACGTGTGGTACAAGAACAGCACACGTCTCTCATCTTTGTCTTGGGTAGAATGCAAGGCAAGTACATAAAATACTTCCTATTATAATGCTTAGTTGTAAGTGTTGCTATTAAGTCATCAGCTAATTTCTGATTCTGTGAAAGAAGCATGTTTTGGGCAGAAATTTTCCAGGCCTAGGTTTGTTACAAAGTAAATTGTTTCCTGAATAAAAAGCTTTTAAGCAGACAGACAGCTGAAAGGCTTGAAATTCAACAGTTGCAGTTTGCATGGAAATTGTCTTTATTGTGGAGTTGTCTATAGGTTTTTTGTTTTGGCCTTCATTTCCAGTTGTCTCCTTTGCTTTGCCACAGCCATCTTGTTTAGTCTTTGCCATTAGAAAACAATCAGAAAAACAGTGTTGCCAAGTACAAATGCATCTCATTTTTAAAGCTCAGCTGTTTGTTTTGTTTTTTTTTTTCTTAAATGATGAACTTTACAGAGAGGCTGCTGCATGATACCTTTCAAATATGGCCAAATCTGCCAAATCTAACGAAAGGAGCATTTCGGCCAGACCTTATTGTTGCTGCCATTGTGAGTTCCACCATTGCCAGACCTTCTGGGCTAAAATAGCACAATTTTCTGCCTTCATATATAAGGGGCTGACTGGCATAAAAGAGAAACCTTACATTTGTCTAGGTGCGCAGCAGAAAGAAGCAGGTGCACCTACAACAATGCAGAGACTCCATAGGAGAGGTGCAGCACCTCTAGGATTTTCAATATTGTCTAAAAAGCCATCCAAGCAGAGCTGCAAAATAGCTGAAAACTAGGTTGTGATTAAGGATAGAAGAGATTTAGCAGATTGTCAGAGACCAAAAAGGAGAAGCCAACTCTGTGTGAGAAACTCAACAGCTAGAGGAAGGAGGAGGTGAGTACAGAGGTGTATAGACCTGACCAAGAAGGTGTCACTGTAAGCTTGAAGACCAAGCATTTTGCAGGTGAAAATCAGTAACATTTTTAGGTATTCTAATTCCCTATCAAGACGTGATGCTGGGGTTTAGTTGAATGTGCTTAGCTGAAATAACTCCTGTCTTAAGCCATCCTATAAAACAGGCTTCTGGAAGGGCTTCTGAAGTTGATTAACTTTGTTCTCCCACCTAGTTTGCTTTTCATGAATGTTCTGGTTTCACTCAGGGCTGGAAATGAGCGTTGTCAGGAAGGCAGCGAGAGTTTTGTGGCGCACGAGGAAACGCAAGAGCTTGCCAATGGAAACCTTTGCCTGGTGAGATTTTGTTCAAAGTGTGTCCGTACAAATTCAAGTAATGAGCCAGGCAAGTCAAATTCCTCCTTTGTTTTGTGCCACACCAGTGAAGCTTTACGTGACAGGACAACCTGGGCATGACACGGGGTGAGATTGCAATCAAACTGCGTTGTCACGAGCTGGCTGGAAGACAAGCAGCGCTTCCAACACTCGTATCCCTGGTTCGACAACAAACTGGAGCTTTTAGTTGGCAAGGCAGACCAAAACATGGCAGATCATGTTTTTAACCGTGTGTATGTGCTTTTTAGGGAGCTCCATTCTCTTTTCCTACCTCTTCTCTGGTTTTATGGAGCCAATATTTTTTTAAGCTGGCAAGACATGTTTTTTTCTCTATTGCCAAACTGGTGAAATGACTTCCAAGAGAAAAGATATGGGGGGTTTATTTTGGTTTTCAAAGCTTCCGCTGATATTAACTTTTCCTTCTCTACACATCCTTTGCACTCGACAAACAAAATTATTGGATTCAAAAGAAAATATACTCAGAAGTCAGAGCCCTTTTTGCAGCATTTATAAGTGAAAGTGCAATCCAGTTGTTGGCAAATCATAACCTCATTGTTTTGGCAACGCTGTTTCATTTACTTTTCTTTCCTCATATACTGACTTGTTTGCTCAGGTACTGGAATTCGGAGTTTTTCCTTCTTTTTAGAAATTCACACCCTTTCTGGCAAGGTTTGAGCTGTTTTTATTGCTTACAATTATACCTACAGGTAAAATAAATACTTTCCCACGGATGCGCTGGAATCCGGTATGGTTATAAGCTGATGTAGCTGGAAGAGCTGAGTTGTACAACGGGTATTTCTGCTGCTCTGTCTTTTCCTCCTGACACTTCTTAAAGACACAGGGCTTGAATCTGATCTTGCTCTTGAATTATCAAAGCAGTTCTTTGTTGCAGGGTCTCCTCCATGCAAAGCTGGCATGGATGAGAACAGATCCAAAGGACTTGAGAGAAAACACCCGTGAGGGAAACCTAACGTGGCTTTGCAACACAAATATTGCGACGGCCCTTGGTGCGTAACTGAGGAGAGCTCCACACTGTGCACACAAAAGCGGCATTGGAAGAACATTTCGATATCACAAAGAAAAGCATGGAAAAGATAGGAAATGCCCTAATTAAAGTTGCCTGTGTAATTCATTATGATTCATTTTTTAATTATCCGATCACATATTATTTTTTCCGCAGACGTCTCTTACCTCTGTGCACAGGATGTTCAGAGGCCTCTTAATGAGCAGCTATTCAGTAGTTTGTTTCATCTTCATTGTTCCATGTGTGGCCCAAGGCCTTATTTACTGTGTGCTATTAAATCCTGTTTTTAGGGCTAAATCCATAAAAAGGCTTTGGCCTGGTGACCTTGTGTGCTGAAGGATCTGACTTCTCAGCCCCCTGCTGCCTGGTGTTGAGAGGCAGAGTTTATGGCCCAGGTGTGCTGTTGCAGCTGTATCAGGGCAGGGCCAGCTCTCCAGCCTGATTCCAGGGAGTGTTGTGTAGATGTGCCATTCCAAGCCATCCCTAGCTCAGGTAACTCCAGGAAGCACGTGCCATTCTGTGGCTGCAACCTCCTGTCACCCAAAACTCAGACGAGCATCTCTTTTCAGTACACAGTTAAGTGGGACTCTAGGAGTTGTGACTCATGCATCCTGTTTTCAGCAATGCCACTTAAGTGCTGAAAAAGCCTTGGAAAAGTATTTCACCAGTTGTGAACCAATTTTCCTCCCTGTAGAAAGGGAATAATGGCATGGGCCAAACCATGTCACAGAGGTGTTCTCTGGCTCCGGTGTTTACAAGTCCTTTGGAGACTTAGTTCAGGGAAAGACAATGTATTGCTTCTTCATCCAAAACTGAAGGTCAGAGTTCTGGAAATATCCCCTTGTCTCATTGCCTGAGTTAAATTTATGGAAGAATTCTTGGTGATTAGTGTTTTTTACAGAAGAAAAATGGGCTACTTCCACTGTTCTTTAAACTGAGATATTCCCAGTCACCCCGGAAGTCCCACCAGCATGTTCTGGAGAAGACCTGAGGGACTGATGGAGAGAGAGTGAAGCGTGCAGTTTTCTTCTCAACTCAAAGTGTCAGGATTGTATCTGTAGCTGAAGACAACAAGCCAGGGATGATTCTTTGGCCTGGAGATCAAAGAATGTGGCATGACTCAGCTATGTAGCTGAGCTCACCCTCTTCCCCTCCCAAAAAGCCAAGATACCTTGGCCGTGCTGCCTGGTGGAAACAATTGACCTTCGCTATCTCTCAGGTCATGCTTAAGGAAATCTGAGAGAATGGTAGTTGGTAAGAGCCAAACCCATGTCTGTGAGCAGGTTAACGATGGTGTGGACACCACAGACCAGGCTTGTGCTCTGGTCCTGTTCAGTTTATCAAGATAGACAGAGACTGTGCAGGGTGCTCAGCTTTCCCTGAGAATTTGTCACGGGGAATGTGGGGAAATCTTTAGGATCTAATGTGTTTCATTTTTCTACCTCTGGGTGGTTTACAAGGGTCTGGATTATGCACATCTAAACCACCTGTGATCAGAGCTAACCAGAAATGCTGTGACGTAATGACAATAAACCCAGTAGGCTTTGGTAGAATTCTGGGAATGTTCCAATTCTAGTGTTTTATTCAGGAGAAATTTTGAAACAGAAGGTTTTTATAGGCAACTAATTCTCTTTCTGGAATACTGCTGGACTTTATTCTCCAGACAGGGAGGAAGGGTTGGGAAGTGGCTCCTTGAAATGGAACCTCTTACAGTGTACGATAACACCCAACCTTGGAATTACTTGCTATACTGTTAATTGTCTGTTTTTCTGTTGTTGTTTGGAGGTAGATGTGACAGAGGTGGTCATTTTATGTTTCTGGGAAAAAAAAACATCAAGAGATTACTGGAGTTTTTCCTTAATGGGGTTTTGATGATGTTTTCAAGGGCAGAGAAACAATTTGACGCTTATTTCTACCCCGAGGCCTTGCCAGTGTGACCTCATGTTCATTTCCAGCCAAAAGCTGCATTGATTTTCTGCATTGATTTTCTTTCACTTATATTTCATCCAAATTCTAAAGTGTGTAAATGATACTTGAATTGTTCCTTCTGTGTTAACATACTGGAAATTTTCATTGCCTTGACTGGGAATATACTTCCAAGCATATGCATTTCCAGAGCAAGTCAAATAGACTACAGTTAACATGTGCAATAAGGACAGAGCCATGAGGAGTACGCTGGCCTGTCCAAAATTGAGCGTACGTTTCTGGAAACAAAACTTTCTTTCACCACTAAAGGCCTGATTGCTCTCTAATTTAATCCTTGGTGGGCCAACACACGGGAAACAAGCTATGGAGTGGGGAACAATGTATATAAGTCTGGAAATGCAGCTAGGCAATCTTGCATATTGTATAATTGATCTCTACAGTAGGATAGATTTTTTTATAAATCCGGCAGAGAAACAAAACCTACCCAAAAACCTATCCTAAATAAATTTTCCAGAAGTGGGGCTCAGACCTGAATTAAGTTGTGTTCAACTTGTGTAATTTCTCTCTGAAGTCCCCATTTCTTTGCCTCTGACACCTTCCTTCACCCTGATCAGGAACTGGATTTCAGTGCTTGGGGAATCAGACTTGGGGACCTACGATTGTGCTTAGATACTTTCCTGATCTCTGTCCAAACCCTTCTGAAGCTCTTTGATTTCTGTAAATGCGATTATTCAGCCTGGCTGGATCCTTGTTGAAGGCTATGACACAACTTGGGTTAACTTCAGAATCAGTCCTGCTGGCAAAACAGACTTTCTTGTGAGATTTATGGTGCTTCCTGCTTCTCGCTGGGCTGCGAATGGAACAAGAATAGCCTTTCTCAGAGTGTCTTGGCACTGCTCCTTCTAGAGGGAACCCAGAACAGGATACAATGAAAAATGCCAAACTTCCATGGACTTAAAAAAAAAATAAATTAATGTCTTTGATTTTTTGTTGGATTTGGTTGACTTTTCTTGGGTTGTTAATACTTCAGTCATGCCAGTTCACTCACCATTAACTTTTAAGAAAGTATGTATAGTGAATCCATGAAGTTATACCTCTGTGCACTAGATATAATTCAAGTTGACTTGAAAAGGTGATGTTTTGGCACATCAAACTCTTAATGTTAGCAATTATTTTGCTTTTCTTACTGTTTCATTTACACAGTCCCTGTCACACTTTTTACCATTAAGTTAAAACCCCTAAACCAGGCAGTCTCTGTGCATCTGTCTGAGACAGATGAACGGCAATGAACATTAAAGTGACCTGCTGAAGACTGCAAAAGGGGAGATAAAGGAGCAAAAAATCAACGTCTCCCACAACCTTCTGTCAGGTTTAAAAAACAGGATGCAAAATCCATCGAAAAATCTTTTTATTATTAATTTCATTACCCTTCACATAAAACATCAGCATGATTTTTCTCCTGAAAACATAACTTTCATGGGTTTGAATACAGGTAGCAAAGATTTTAACACTTGAGCTAGAAGCTGGAATGATGTGCATCATAAATAGCTGCAAAACAATAAGACCTTAAAAATATGCTTATTGTGGCTAATCTGAATTTGTTTAAAAATTGTGTGTGCCGGTCTCATATGCACATCATCAAGAAAAAACTAAACAGGCTAATCAAAATCACCTAAGTCCAAAAGTACTCAAGTTAAAATCAGCTTGACACCAAATATACTCATTTCAGTTCTTCACCTGCTAGAGAAGCCCATGTAAACAAGGACACATTGTCTAATAATAGCTGCAGATGTTCAAAAATAGTGTTTTTATTTACAGTCATGAGCGCTGCATGTCTGTTCACAAGCCATGTGCTTTCTTTCCTGATGCTTTGCTAAATATATCGATTTTTTTAAAAATTAGAAGAATCTTTCTGAGGCTTCTGTGGCTCATGCAGAGCTCCAGCGCTTTTTAATATAATCCAAGTGCTATCCTTCCTCACTCTGTAAGATACTTATAGCTGCAGGTCTGTGATTAATGAGCTGGGCTCCTTCCTTTGTGCACGTACTCCTTCCTTCATGTGCATGTGGACAGCTACATGTATGTATGTATATATGTTTTTCCTTCCCAGCAAGAGAAATGGTAGTAAATGGCTGGGCCCTTTTTGTCTGATGGGCAAGAATTCTTTTCTCCTCCTTTTCGTCTCACCTTTGCACGTGATTCCTTAATGCCAGTGAATAAAAGAGATGACCTGGTAGGTGAAGCTGAGGACAGTGGTGGGCACTGAGAATGAGGGATCAGGACTTTAATTGCCTCATTCCTGGGGCTGTTTAGCAGGGATGGTGAACATGGGCAAAGTGTGAATCATCAGGTTCATTGACTGAAAATACCCATTCTCTTCCTATACAGCAAACTACTTTTTTTTTTTTTTTTTTTTTTTTTTTTGGTGAGAAGCCCATTCTGCACTTTTTTCAACTGTAAGTTTGTTAGTTACCTTTATTTTATTTTATAACTTCACCTACTTGGTGACAGCCTAAAGCTCTCCCTTAATCTACTTCTTTTTTGCCCTCCTCTAAAAAAGGTAGAAATATTTACATGTGAAATAAACCCCATTAAAAATATTTAATGGGGAGAAAAAAATTCCTAACTCCCGAATGAAAGAAAATACTCAATAAAAATTGAATGCAAGAACAAGTACTTGTTTTTGCTGTATTTTTCCTTCAAAAATTCACACTTGCAAACAAATACATGTCCAAAGGGCCATTCCAAGGCCAAGCACTATTGACTCCATAATGAATGACAGCCTCTGGGTGTCTGGGAACAGAGGACACCCCTTGCCTGGAGCCTGGTGTGTCACAGTGTACCCAAGGCAGCAATCCTGCTGTGCCCCATGGCTCCTTGATGCACAGTTTCCTGCATGGATCACCTGTTTCCTGTAGCTCTCTTTTCAGCTTAAATGCTGGTCCTCAAGTAGCCCTTGCCCATCCTAGTTACTCACAAGGTAATATCAAAAGGGATAAATTTGCTGTACATTATAGCCCTGATACTTGCTTTATGTTGTATTTGTGAGTGGGCAACAAATGGACGCATACAGAGAAACTGGTATAAGTGGACTGCTTTGTGATTGCCCTTAAAAAAGTAAATACATTTATCTTACTGGTTTTAAATTTAATGCAATGTAATTGTGGTAAGGAGGTAGCAATTAAGAGACACTCTAGTTGTGTGCACATAAACCCCCATGTTTTTGTCTCAAAGTAATAGGAGTAGAATCAAAGGCTCTTACAGCTATTTGGATGTAACAATAACAGTCAGCTCTGCTTTGTAACTGCTAATGGATTTCTTCTCCAACATGCCTGGGAGGAAATTATTTTCCTTGCTTTAGCCAGATGAGAGGAGACTCAGACAGGCTGGGAAAATCTGTTTGTCTTTTCTCTGGCTGAGATATAAATCAGCCAGATCAGCCTTCAAGCCAGTGGAGTCTGAGGCAGGTTGAAATCGTTGCTCATGAGATGCGAGGTTTCACAGACAGTTACCCAGCTGCTCTGGAGGGTCTCCACCGCGCCGTGGTGCAGAGCAGGGCCAGGAGTCCCCACAGCAGCTGGGTGGCAGCCGGAGCATCCCTTAGCAGGGCTCCTGGTGGAAAGCAGGGCTTTCCAGGCTGCGATATGCACACCACTGGTGGGACACAAACCGCTCCCAGATGGCCGATGGAGGCAGCTCCTCCACTGCTGAGTGAAGCTGCTCACAAAGCCGCGGGGTGAGCATTTCCACAGATACTGGAAGTGGTTCCGCGCCTTGGTGCAGGCACCAATCAGTTCCTGCCTGCAGCCACGGATTGGCAGTGTGGGGATGCCCACCCAGCAGCTGCAGGTGTCTGCTGAGAGGCTCTGTGAGGAGACACTGCTGTCTGGACACACCTTTGCAGGTTTTTCGGGAGCGTTGCGCAGACTATTTACTTTCCCCTCATAACTGATTGTTGCAGTGATGCTATTCTTTCAGCAGTGAAATAGGCCACAGAGTTTTGACCTTTTGGAACCATGCAGACAGCCAGCTATTTCAAAGAGAGAGCATTTTTTCAGCAGTGGTCTGACAAGGAAATGATCTATTACAGAAATGCATTTATCTCTGTGGTGTTGTAGTGGCTTTGATTGGCATGTGATCATCAAGGTATGCATGACGAAATGTATTTAGGTGAAATATATTTTGCTCTCACTAAGTGTTTATTTACCAAAAATAGCTCTGGACCTTTGGTGAACATCAGGATCTTAGTTTTACATCTTGTTGGTACATTGCACCTGAATGACATACATCTCCCACACCACTGGCTTTTGGCCAAGTCTGTGGAACCTTCTTCTCCTAACTAAAATAAACAGACTTTTTTTTCCTTAGGAAACCTCCAACATGGTTAGCAAGTGGTAAAGACAGCTAGAAAAGAAAATAAAAGGAGGAAATTGTTGCTAGGATTTAGACTATTAGATGGGGAGATTTTCTAACTCCCTGCAGCTGCAGCAGTTATTGCTGGTGCTCTGCTACTGCCCATTCCCTGCTTTTCTGTCTGTCTCAGATGGAATGGACAGCAGAGTCGTGTTTCTTCCTGCTGGAACCTCTTCCTCACAGGAAGAGCAATAGTCATGTATTTTTCATAATGGAAGAGTTTGTGGTTATTGATTTCTGTTAGTTGAACTATTCCTTTCCACTAGGACACTAAATGGCTTCTTTACATATCTAATTTATTTCTTTTACAGCCTTTTTAGCTTCCTTTATGGACATAACCTCTGCATGTGTTTTGTCAACAGCACTCACTGGAGAAGAAGAAATGATTTATAGGTGATCCTTTGAAATGCAAGGAAAATACTAAAGTTTGTCTCTCACTTGCATGTCTTGCAGCAGAGAAACTTGACCTTTTTTAAAAGGCAAACAACAGCTGTAAACTCCCAAGCTGTCAGGGAATCCTTGAAATATGGAAAAACATACATATTTTTTTCCATGCTGTTGTGAACATTGTGAGAATCATGGTTGTACATCTTTGCAATATAGCCCATTAAATTTTAGAGTTTATAATTTCACATAATAGCATGTTTCGTCCCAGAAAGTTTCTACCCACAGATAATAACTTCCATACACTGAGGCTACAGAAATTCCATGTTCTGTCCCAACCTACACATTGATAGGTGTCTGAAGCATAGCTTAACAAAAGCAGCAATTGCACAACCTGTGGCTTTTGGCCCTGTTGAAAAAGTGATCAGTTTTCCCAGTCAGTAGTGATTATTTATGTAAATGCACATGGATGAGGTATTTCTGCTTCATAAAACAGTAAATTTGTCCAAAGCAGATCTTGGTTTCATTGTTGTGAAGAACTCCAAGTCAGCAGGTACACCAGAGAGAAGGAAAACACGCAGCTGCAAATCTGGCTACAGCTGTAGGAGGAAGGTTGGGCTATTTCACACTCAGGGACAAACAGAGAAGTTGCATTTGGCTTCTCTCTCCATAGAGAGAGAATACTCAATACTCTGTCTCATTCCTCAGGCAATCACCACTTAGTCGTGAGTTATGAGTGATGCTTGCAGAGCTAAACTCCTGATCCTGCACCCAGCTGGGTGAAAGTGAATCAGGAGCTGCTCAGGAGAGCTATTCTGGCTGAAGTGAGACAGAGGCCCCTAGAGAGATCACTCAACAGCTGAATTAGGAGGGGCTGAAAGTCCTCCGAGGTGCCTGGCAAGGTTTGAGCACCTCCCTGTGACTCACCCCGTTTACCTGCGTTTTCCGTGGTTGCCAGTGTGGCTCTCAGTGACCTGCAACGCTGATCTGTGGGAACCTGCAGCACATTCCTGCTTTGGAATGCTGCCTGCATTAGTGACATCATCCTTGCAGGGAGAAACTTTATCTCCAGTGCAACGTCTGGGCAGCTTTTGGTACCTGTGCTGACAGCACGGAGAATGTCACTGCTGCCCGTGGTACACTATTAACAGAGTCCCTGTGGAGGCACTTTGGGACCTACAGAAACTAATAACTTGTGAGCAAGCTCTAATTTCTGGAAGTAGTCTGGGGCAAAGGCTTGAGATTTTGGAGAAGTGCCTCTGTCTGTAGTTGATACACCCAATTTGCTGCATTTTTGGCTCTCAAGGAGACATACCCAGAGTCTCTGGAGAGGTTTGATTTTGCATTAGTTTGTTTCTGGAGAGGT
Organism: Climacteris rufus; assembly: GCA_013398175.1. Lineage (NCBI taxonomy): Eukaryota > Metazoa > Chordata > Aves > Passeriformes > Climacteridae > Climacteris > Climacteris rufus. The sequence continues at coordinate 84,067 of VZRZ01004624.1, read as the reverse complement.
AGCACAGTCCAGCAGCCAGAGCCCAGGATGCAAAGCCAGGAGCCTCAGGCTTTTTCCTGCTGTGCAACCTCAGAGTTTTGTCTCATGTCTCTTCCTCTCAGTATTGCTATATTTGATTTGGGGAGTGGTAATCTTTACATTTAGGACTGGCCATTCAGGACTCATGTCAGTGTTCAGCAGATAATGGTGTTTGAGTGTTTGGCAGATAGGAAATCCCGTATTCTCGGAGGCACAGATTATAAAGCCAAGAGGGACAGTTGCTCATCAAGACTGTGGATTTGTTGGAGGTGGGTCCAAATCTAAACATTGGGTCAAACATACCCAAACCCTGGGGAAGCTCAGCTCCAAATTCACTTCTGGGTGTGACCCTCGAGGCTCATTCCCATCTCTGTAAACACCAGACAGGAATACAAACAAATGATTTTTAATATAGGGAAAGTTTGGATCCAGAACTGAACCTTGTTACAAACTGTCCCAACTGATACAAACAGGTTTGCGGTATCTCCAGTGGTAAAACTCCAGGCATAAAATTATTCTAGCAAAGCTTACACGTCAGCGCAGACTATTGTCCTCAGCAAGGTTACAGTAGCAAGTTGACAGAGAATTTGATCCTCAGGATGCTGGTAAAAATCTGGAAAAGCTCCAACACCTTTTGTGCTAGAGATTAGGATCTGGTTTACTGTGTCTCTCTCCTGCTGTCTTTTTGTATCTCGTGATTTTAGTAAACAAGAAAGGAAGGAGAGAAAAGGAAGGAACTCATCACAGGCTTTGAATGATGCAAACAGTTTAATTAGGAAATAATGTTAGATACTGTTTCCCTTCCTTTGCTGTTTTTCAAGCAGGATGCATCCTTAGGAAACAATAATAGAACTGGGGATTACAAAGCCTTTGCAGGCATTGCAGCCACGTGGCCACACAGGAAAGTGATACGGGGCAGGCGTTTGTGTAACATGAGCGGAAGTTATTCGACATTCCTTGAGGAAGCACAGCACTGACGCTCAGAATCAAGACAAATATTCTTGTCAAGCCAAAAGGGAAGATCATGCTGGCTGCCATTTTGTATTGTCTCCCTTTGTGAAGTTTGCTGATTTCATTCCCCTGAGCCTGGCTTCAAAATAACAGCATACCTAAAAATAACCTCACATTTGGGCCTTAAAATGTCTGCCTGACACAAGGTCAAACAATAATGGGCATTTCCTACTCTTTGACCTTTGTAGCAGGCAGAAGGAAAAGTGTTCAAAAGGGACATTGCTACAGAGGTCAACCTGAAGCATTTAGCCCTGAACTGGTTTAGTTCTTAAATTCTATGTATCCAGGAGAAGGTCTGTGGAGGCCTGCAAGGCACCAGTTCCCAGCTTCTGTAAGCTGAATTTCTCTCTGTGCTATTTATATCTGTCCCGAGGTTTCACTGTGTAATAGCAGCGTTTGCAAGCGCCTGTGCAATTAAAGCCTCCCCAGCTGGGCTGTGGGAGCCAGCTCCTGGAAAACAGAGCCCACCATGCAGAATGGGCTCCTCGGCCTGAAGAGATTGGGTCTGTAAGTCGCTGATACCCAGGGGAGTGGCTGGGAGTCGGAATGCCTGTGGTCTGATCCCTGTCCCCGCTGCTGTGCTGGGTGGAGGCCACAAACAGACTGTGCTTGTGAACCTTGGCTTTCCACCAAGCTACTGAAATGATGGGAAATCTCTCTTAAATGCGTATTTCTCACAATATTACATTGGGTCTCTTTAGAATTGAAAAGCCATGAGGAATCATTCTCTTCTTTTCTTCGGGGTTACATACCAGATATATTTTTCATACACTGGTCTCTCACCAGAAATCAATTACAAAAAGAATGCTCTCTTATACGCTCATCAGTCACTCAATGTTCAATAGCTCTTGCATTTTCAAGTGGTTCCTGTGCTTCCTCAATTAAATACTCCTGTTTTCCTGTTTCTGACTGTGGAAAAAGTGAATTCAAGGATGATATTAAACAAGACACCTAAAATACTGATTTTTTCCCCCCCCTCTCTGTACAGAGGTCTTTTGAAATGAAAACTATTACCTGCCCATGTTCTCCCTTTAATCTTTGAGTGCTGAATTTCTTGGTTCCCTCAATAGTATGCACAAGTCTAACTCCCCAGTCTGCCCACAGCTACTGTCTTTGAGCCCTTCAGAGGCTCTACCTTCAACCTACTCTTTTGCTTTGGAGACCCTGCATGACTTAGAGATACTCTTCCCTCTTGGCTTGTCATAAAAGTGATGCTTCCCACTCATTATCTTTTGTGTTTTCATGCTGCTTCATATGGAATGCAAATATGTACCAGGAGCCCAAATCTTCCTTTGAATTCTGGAGTATCACACAAAGGGTGGTCAGAATTGCTTTTGAGTGGATAACAGAGTTTTTCACTAACTTGCATTTTTTTGTAGAAAATGCTATGAAATCTGCACAGCTTCATCTTTTGCTTGACAAACTAAGAAACCAAAGAGTGGATTTTTTGGGGCCAAAAAGGAGAAAAAATCCCAAACAAAACCAACAAACAAATCCTTGAGGCTTAGAGGGTTTGTTTCTTGTCCAAGCCCACATTTCTTCCCTTTGCTTTCATGGATATGTTTTTTCTGTCCATATTTCTGCTTAGATCTTTACCTGTGTGGGACATTTTTTGCTAAGGCTTCAGCATGTAGGCAGCTCATGTCAAAAGAAAGTCACTGGCCACTGCTGCATTTCTGCAGATCATTCTGTTTAACTTCCCAGTCACTACATGTGCCAGGAAGTGAATCAATCCATGCTAAAGCACTTTGGGATTCCTCAAGTATAAAAGGATCCATGTAAATCCAAACTCTTCTGTTCCCTGGTGATCATTGAAAGAAGCAAGGGGTCCAGTGGGATTTAAGCAATTTAAGAAGCACAAACTGTAATACCAAGTGGTGTGTGTGGAACAGATTCTCTCAGCCTTGGGAGCATAAAGGGAAAGCACAGCCCTGCAGATCTCGGCAGTACAGGGAGAGAGGGACTGAGTTGATCCCCAGCTCACCTCCCAAATGGAGAACTTCCACCTCAGGGCCAGGGCTGTGGAGAGGAAACACTGAAAAAAGCAGCATCATCCAACAACACTGTGAAGAAGAGGCTTTTGCAGGTGCAAGCTCTTGTGTTTCTGACTCTATATGGGGCATTATGATCTTGTTTTGCTTGAGACTCCAAAGACTCAAAAGTTAGCTCTGTACAGGGCTCCCAAAGATTAAATAAATTCAAAATGACATGCCCTGCATCCTTAGGGGTCATGCCATTATGCATAGCATTTTGTGCAGAACATTCATTTATGATGAGGGCTTTTATTGATGGCATCATTAGTATCTAAAGAGAGAGGGAATCTTAATTTGCTTTGACAGAGCATCAAATATTCCTTTTAGGGTATAAACACAATTTGTTACCCATGCAGAGAACTGTAGAAAAATTAAAGATTAAATTATATTAAATTATATTTGCTTTAAAAATGGGGAAAAATTGCTTGGAACAAGATCTACTCAAGTTTGAGGTAAGTTTGTAGTTTGAAGCACAAAAAATAAATTAAATCACTATGTTGTTTTCTTACTTACCTGGAAAAAACTGGTTCTGGTGCAATTGAAAAAACAAAATCTGAGTTCAAAATTTCCAACTGTTGCCACCTCATGGTAAATACAGGCTCCTTGGGGCAGCTACTCATGGTCCCATGAGTCCTTCATGTACTTCTAAATTTATCTTCGTATCATGATAGGAGGAGGTTTTTAACATTTACTTTATGGCCTTGCAGGTTTTTTATCCTGCTCTCAGTAGTCGGATAATTTGGTTCTCACCCCAAGCTGTACATCAGAGAGTCAGGTTTTCTACATCAGGATCTTTTCCTACCATTTCCAAGCAGTCTGGGAGTTAGATGAGGTGAAGTGAGAAGGAGATATATCTGTAATTCTGAGATGAGAATATCAGGCAATATGTGCTCTCCAAACCCAGAGTTTGTCAGTAGCGATATTTGTTGTAAAACCTATAGGGAAGGTGAGTCCACAGTTTGACTAAATATGAATTTCAGAACTGAATTTCTGTGTTTGAAACCGCGTTTCATGTGAAGATGTCAAACTTCAGCCAGGTCTGCTCGCTTTATTTCACAAATTTGCATTAGGCAATATGACTCAAAAAGTTGGGCATAGCTCAGGAGACCTGGGGCCTGACACTATGTCTGCCCTGAATACCTTTTTTTGCCTTGCAGTGCCAGGCTGGAGTCCCAAAGCTGAGTTGCTCTGCACAAAGCCATAAAGGCACCACAAATTTCATGGGTCAAGTTTACCTTGATGGAGCAGAGCAATTCTTTAGGTTACTGTGATTAGATTTTGTCCTACATTTTATAGGAATTACCTGGGCCAGGGTAGTTTTCCTTTCAGTCACACTGTACAGAAGTACCTGACACATTCAGGTATGCAAGCCCCAGTTGCTTTCTTTCAGGACTTGTTGCATTAACATTGAAGGACTATTCTTTAGCATCAACTCCTCTTTTTCCCACCTGTGAAATAAGGAAGGCTCCCAGTCTTTTGTAGCCCTGGGTTTGGGGAGTTTATAAGTGATAAATTTCATGTAAATAATGTGAATAGCTGATTCAACCTAGTGTGGAATATAAAACTTGTTGCTTTCAAAAAAAAATAAAAGCAGTATTTATTTAGACATGTTGAGGCAGTTGTTTGGGTTGTGAAAGAAATTGCTGTCTTCAAAGCTGGATTAATGGCCCTTGGGGCTACACAGAAAGGGTGGTGGAGAGGTGACAGGGGGTATATGCCAAGATTGAGAAAAATATACATTAAAGTTGTGCTGAAAATGCCTGAGTTGATGTTTTTGTTTATTCTGCCAAGATTCTTCTCTGATTTAATGAGCATGTGTAACTCTTGCTGACTTGAGTTTTCTGTGAGCAGAAGCCATGGTGTTATTTTCACCATGTCTTTTCTCCAGAGAGAGCAAGAACTGCTTGTTGTTTTGGGATGGTGCTGATTGCCAAAGTGAGTGCATTTTGCTCATGAGGTTTTCTGGGGGCCACCTTTTTGGGGGGATCTTTTATTCATGGGGAAATATTCCAGCCAAGTCCACCTGTTGGCTCCAACTTGTTCTCTCTGTCAGGCAAATCCTAGGAGTTACTGTTTTTGCTGCAATGGCCTTAACACCTCTTGGGCCAGTGAGAGGTGAGGATAAGTAACACCAGTCAAAAGATCCTCAGCACACTGCAGTTTCAGCACCTCTGGGCATATTGAATCATAGATTTGATTTCTTTGTGAGCTGCCAGTTAAACCTCACCATGGCAATTTTTTCCTCAAGTTTGATATTAAATAATGCGTATCTTATCTTCTTATCTTCCTGCGAAGCAGTAACATGGAAGAGTGTTCGGGATCAATCCTGTGCTTAATGGAAATGACCTGGCAATATTCCTTTGCCCAGATCATTCTCACATGTTTCAAAACAAAACCAAGCAAAAACTTCCACCAGTGAAACACTTAGACTGAGTTTATCCCTGGGGAGATGATGAGAAACAAACAACACGTGACAGTTGTTAATCACATTCTGTAATATATTACTGGAAGGCTCCGAGACGCTGCAGAAAAGGGCATAGTATTCAGAACACAATAGAATGGCTTTGATCTGAGGTTCATTTTGGGTTATGCTGTGAAAAAAAAAAAAACACAACAAGACCCAAACCAACCTTGTTCTGTTACAAAGATAAAAAATGACTAAAGCATTCACGTTGAACTTTATGAACAGATATCTCAGTAGATTCTAGGAAGATACAAAGCCTGAGTAGCAGAGTTATAAGCACATCAGGTTATGTGAGAGAGTTAAAAGCAAACTAATAATTTGCAAATTCCACAGCTACTTATTGCACATTAATTATTATTTATTTTCTATAATAAACTCAATTCATTATTAATTGTTCATATTTTATTCATTATTCATTTATTACTAATTCATTACTTCACCATTTGCAGCTGCAACAAAATTTCCCGTGCAGTCAATGTGCCAGTGCCAAGGAAAACCTTCAGTGACAGAATCTGAGAGGGACAGAGGGTGTTGTGGGAAGACACCTCTGGTTGTCTGATCCCACCTTCTGCTCAGAGCAGCTCCAGTCACAGCAAGATGCCCAAGGGCTTGTGGAGCTTTTAACCTCTCCAAGGGTGTGAGCTGACAGCCTTTCTGGGCTCCTGCCACAGTGTCTGAACATCCTTCTGGTAGAAAGTTGTTTTCTTTTATCTTGTCTGAATGTCCCATTGATTGGTTATTTTGTTTAAAAGACACTGACTTTCCCAGGTTTTGCCCACACAACACCAGCTTTCTGCCTTCTCTTCTCTATACATCTACTACAAAACACTTTTGGTGAAGGAATTATGAAGCCTATAGGAAAGCCAGACGTGGGAAATGACTGATATATGTCATTTCCCAAAGCTGTCTGCATGATATTCTGAAGTACACAGATTAGGCTTCTACTTCTAAATCACTTTTATTTTAATTGTTCTAATGTAAGTGCAATTGTCATGTGGTGATACACTCCAATTAAGTGATGGATGCTTCACAAACAATGTTATTCTAACAAACTACTGATTGGGCCAGTGCCTTCCAAAAAACAGTATTGTCTTAGTTGTTACATACCCTTAAGATACCAACAACTTCCTTTGGGAATTTTATATTTATTGATTGTGAATATTACCCTTTTCTTCCCACTCTGTGATTGTGGCTGGCAAAGCACTCCTGAACTTGAGATTCATCAGAATTTTGGAAGGTTAAGTCCAGCACTACCTCTGGAAAATGTGCTGTGCACTGAAGGAGGTAGGGCACAATCCTGCACAATGCTGCCCTTGGTATTCACAGCATTATGTATGAACCAGGACATTTCACCTCTCATTTCTCTCATTCTTGGATGCTCAAAGACGGAAGGCCTCGTCTGGCTCCCAGTGGGTGCTGTGACACGAGATAGAAGGCAGTGCAAAGTGGGATGGAGAAACCAAATTTCTCATTGCTTTCATTCGAGCTGCTTCCTTTCTCACATCTCCGTGTGTGGGGTAAGGGGGAGGGGAAGCAGGGTGATGAGGGGAGGACGAGGGTGGGAGTTTCCTTCATGCTTCAGCAGTGGTGCTGAATGTGAGGGAAACAATAGTTGGTCTGATTCCAGGCATTCCCTTGGGCAGGGGCTGTTTGAGGAGTGAGCACAGACCTGTGATTCTCACAGGTGCCATTGCCAGTGGCTGGAAAACCTGTGGGGCTTTTGGGAACAGATAGGAAAGTAGAATGCAGTTAGAACTCTGTCCTGTCATCCTCTGAGTTTTTAAGGAAATAGATTTTTCTACCTCTGAACCATTTTCAAAATCAGGTTTAACACTCAGCTGTCAAGATGACACTTTCTCTTCTAAAATGACAGTCTTCATCTGAAGTACTGAAAGTGTACGTTGCTTGCACGCACTCAAAAAACCCCAAACCCTGAGTATTGTCACAGGAAGAGAGAGGTTCCACTGAAAAGGAAATACATGTGATCAGCCTGCTGGTAGCTGCACCACAAACTGACAGAGCACCACACTGCTTTCTCTCTTACCAACTGTGATTAAGAAGCCTGAATTTCAGATAACTGCTTTGGAAAAATGCAAGGGCAAGCATCTGCTGAGCACTGGAGGCAAGTGCAACCAATGGTTCTGCACCAGAAATGATTCCTGCCCGCCTCTGCCTGACAGCAGGCAAGTTTTTGATCAGTTGTTCTCTTCTACTTTCCCATGCTTTTATTTCTCAGAAAAACGAGCTTGATCCCAAGGCATGTGTTGTGATTTACGTGGGGCACAGTCATGCAAAACCATGTTATGTTTCATAATGTCTCAAAACTATTCGAAGCCATTGCAATTTGCATCGTTGCTTTTCCACTGAAGGAATGCTTTTATGGTGAAAATGGTTTTACAAGTGCTGTAACTAGGCTGTGTGATTTTCTCTGGCTTAGACTTGAACACAACAGCTAGGTATTGTCAAATCTGATTTGGACTGCCCTGGCAGCCTCTCACCTGCAGAATCGGCTTATAAAGAGCTGTGTCTTGAGATGCCAGTACTATCTTCCTTCTGATAAGAGCAATATAAATTTAGTCTTTTCATGGAGCTACTACCTTTTGTTCCAGCTGACATTGTGATTTACCAAAAATGACAGCAAAATTCTGCCTGAACTTTATTCGAACTCTTACAGGTTTCATTTGGGTCAAGTTCACTGGCAAGTCAGACAAACATTATTTAAGGCTTGACTGTTTGTTCTAGACACGGACCAGAAACACGGAGCTGCACCCTGTTAGCAGGTGGCTGGTGAGGAGAGACATTTCCTTTAAGAGGTCCTGCCCTTGTAGAGACTGATTTACACCTCTCGCATCCCCTCATGGTCTCCTCGTGTCTTGGTTCACCTCTGCTCACCAGCCCAGCCCCTCTGAGCAGCTTTTGGGATGTTTGGAGGAACAGTTCCTCAGCCATCTGAGCTGTGAAGCCCAACATGTTGTGCTAGGACAATATAGGAAACCAAAGGTAGAAAAGAAAGGGATTTCTGTTCTTCCCTCCCAACTTTTCTACCCATAGCATGACTCTGAATGAGAATGAGTAACACTGCTCTTGATTGTAATTTTCTTTCAAAGAAGGCCCTTCTCTTTCTTTCCCCCTCTTTTCCTTACTTATTATTATTAATGCGTGTTTGAGGAGGAAAAAGGCGGGAGAAGGGATGTAGGCACAGGTGTGTGTCATGCAAAAAGCCAGCCCTGAGATAGCTATCTCTTAGGGAGTGGCTTGTGAGGAAAATGTTAAAAAAAAAAAAACAACACATGCAAAACGATGTCTTTATTTCTCTCAGGGGTTTTTGTACTGTTTGAGATGACGGTTCTGGTTCAGTTTGGGCAGGATAGTTTGTTTCTCTGCACATAGACAGGGCGAGCTCAGGAGAACACATTACGTAGCAGCACAGAGACCTTGCCCAGCCATGGTGCCTCCTTGCATGAGGCAGTGGATTCTTCAGCTCCTACATCACTCCCAGCTTAGTCAGACATACCCTGCAGACAGCAGACTGCTTAACATGTTGCTGTTGTTTTGATTTCAAGGCTCTGGGGCCTGGCTCTCAGCTGGCTCAGACTAGAACGGGACAAACAGCAAACTCAGATAACTCAGAGGATGCAGGAAATAAAGGACATATATGTATTTTTAAGGATATGGGCGGTGGGGGAGGAATTGCTGATATAACCGTGAACTCTTGTGATATATTTAGAAGCTTGGAGTAAAGCTCCAGTTCATGAAGCCGATAAAAATATTGCTGTTGAATTCACTGGAAACAATTTTCCTGTCGTTTGTCAGAGGAAAATATCAGTTGAAAATATATATTAACAGTGCTTTCACATCCGTGTCTCCAGGGAATAAATGACACTGTACTTCCATAGTGCCCACGCACAGGCATACATCTTTCTAAAGTTGCTGTTGTGAACCCTGAAAACCCTGTCTTTTTTCTTCTTTTCTCAGCTTCCAGGTCAAGCCTTGGGTCAGGTCATAGGTGTTACCACTGGGGAGGAGGAAGGAAACATGTCCTACTCACTCCAATCCAAGCAAGTTTTTGTGTAGGAGAGGAGTGTTTGAGGGTTGGGTTTTGTTTTGTTTTGTTGGGTTGGTGTTTTTTTGCAATGAGTTATGTTTTCTGTTCTATTTTAAAAACAAAGCAAAGTGCATGTAAGTCACATACACAGCCACCCTCAGCTTTACTTGTGCAAGATTTGCCAAACCTCTCTGCAGCAAGGCAAGGGCAACAGCATTACAAACGAGCAGATGGCATTTTTTGGGTGTTTTATAAGTACCTGAGTTCTTTGCATATACCTGAATCAGACACAAAGGATTGGTGTGTTTCATAACCCATATCAAATTAATTCTAGTATCAGTCACTTGGATGTGGCACTCTACTCTAGCTTTGTCTCCTGTGATGTGTTCTTGGGAAATATTAACTGAACTGACTTTGTAATTTTTCCATGGCTGCTCTCTCTGCAGGATATGCCCTGTGCCAGATGGTTGACTTGAATGAATTCTCTTTACATAGTTAAAAATCACTTTCTTTTATTATTCATGACTTGTTTCTTCCATCTCTCATGTTTCTCAGTTTTCTCTCAGCTTCATAGACGGGTAGTCATGCCAGATTGAGATGAGGCTGTTGTTTCATCTTATATTAGGAAGCCATGTTGGGGCAAAAAAGCGTGTCAGAAGGACAGAGGGCATTTTCTCAGATTCCAGCTATTTTAACTCCCAGCGCCTGTGTTGTAAGGAGATGTGGAGAGCTGGTTTTCATAAAGTAACTCTACTGTCACTTCCAGGGTGTCTGTAAGATTTTGTCTGCAAGAAGTGACTAAATGAATAGGAAATTGAAAATAAACTACTTGGGAATTTAAAGTAACTGTAATTTTTTTCAGTTAAACAGTTGAGTTGTGTAGAAGTACTCTGAGCATATATGAAAATCATAATTAGCCAGTGTCCTTCAAGATACACAACCTATTGCTTAGAAAGATCACAAAGCTGGCCTGATGAAAAGATTATGCACTCAGTTGCACATGCAATACAACTAGGTATTAAAAATCAGACTCTGAAGTATTTGTTAAAAACAGATCTAGCTCCACTGATGTCAAATGCCCTGATTTTCTTTGGACAGGCATCTCTTGCTTGAAGTTTATATTCAATAAAAACATTAAAAAAACAATAAAACATTAAAATTTATTATGCAATAATAAATCTTAGGAGCACATGCTCAGATTATTTGATTTATAATTTCATTTAGTGTAATTGTATTCTATTTCATTCCATTCTTGTATTTCTCGTTCCTCTGTAACAACCTTGTAAAAGTGACAGGGAAGCTCAGATCTTTGCCCAGCAAACAATATATATTATTTGCTACATGAAAGTGGTGCACAACTCTCTTAAATGTTCCCTAGCAGACTCCTATTGCATTCCACAATGTGCCTGCACTTGAACCACCTCCATTCATATCAGAGTCTTTTTATCCCAGCACACATTGAGCAAGCTGCTCTGAAGCTTAATTCTCCTGACCCTTCAGTGCAGTCGGATATTGTCACCTAATCCCCTTTTTTTCCTTCTGTCCCATGTGTAGTTTTGACTTCTTTCTCTTCTCAATTCCTTTTTCCTCTTCCCTTTTTCTTTCTTTCTTATTCTATAAGCCTCTCTCCAGGCTCCACATTCCAGAATTCATCCTTGCATTAGGACTGCAATACAATGCTCTCCCAGTGTTAAAGGATTAGACATTAAGGAGACTGTGGCAACTCCAGCCTTACTCTATGCACAGAGGGAACACAAGGGGATGGAGGAGCTCTGGCTAAAGAGGAAGGAGACTGGGAAACAAGGGGGGAAAAATGGCATCTTAGCAAAACCAGAGTGGATGACAAAGAGATTTATGTGAGTACTCGTAGCACTTTCTGCTCAGTTTAATATTCTGTGTTGTTTCTGGAAGACAGTAAACCAGTTGGAAAGCAAAGTGTTGCACATTGCACAGACATTGGTACACTAAATGCAATTTTAATTTTAGCAGCCATCCCTGAAAAATGGCTGGTTTGAGGTTTGTCACGTGGTGACCTGACATTCCAATGCATGTGGAGACAGCGTTGTCTGAAGTGCCAATGTTAATCAATAGTGCATAGATTTTCTTTTTCCATAGATAATTGTGCCTTTGACTTCCAGATTTCCAAAGTTCATATTACTCCCAGAGGACGAGTCTGGGGTCTTAACTTCCAAATATTTCCTGCAGATAGATTCTCATTTGTTTTAATCTTCCTGAAGACATTGGTCTTAGTTCAATGTCTCTTCTACTTTCAATATGGAATGATTGACAAATGATTGAATTGGAAACAAGTGCAATACTTTCCAGTAACACAGGTTCATAACAGTGTAGAAAACCCTATTTTGATGAAATTAAGGTTAATTTTTTTCTTTGTCACCACTTCACCCCTGCAAAAGTAATTCTATAAAAGCAAATTTAAGGATAAAATCATGCTTCATTTAAAACCATCAGCGAACTCCAGAAACTATTTAAGAATTAAATTAGTGAGATGAGGTTTGTTTTGGAGCATGCAGGCCTGTAAGTGGAGCAGCCATTGTCTGTTAGAATCAGTAGCGTGACTCACAAGACCCTCTAGACGGGTGCTTGTTTTCCACCCAGGTTGTTTTGGTGGGGTGGGAAAGAGAGTGTGAGGCAGCGAAGTTTTGCATTTTGCTTTGGTGGAGCTCGTGGTCATCCCGATCTCTTGCGGAAGTGGGTCCAGCAGCCGTGGGCCAGCTGCCGACAAAGTTTTGTCACCCAGGCTCCTGAGTCTCACCCTTGTGGCTGACAGTTTCATTGTTCCCGAGGAACGTAAGTGTCATGGGAGGTCATGGCTGCATTATTATTATTCAGCTACATTTGAATAAATGTACTTGGCTCTGTAAAGAATGCTACAGGCCTGCTTACCCTGCTGTACCCCACAGGCATGTGGTGAGGCTTAAAGATTGTAAAGTGCTTTGAGTTCCTTGGAAAAAAAGGCCCTACATGAATGCAACAGATTCCCATTTGTTCATATAGCATCTGGTCCCACATCAGTGATGTTATGATATACAGGATCAGACCCGGAGTGCTGTACATGTGTTGGATTATTCACAAACATAAACGGAGATATGGCCCCAACCCCGAGGTCTCTGCAGTGTAAAGAGCTGACCTGGCAGCCTACCAAGCACACCTTCTGCAAGGCACTGAGTGGGCTTTTTAGCACCAAGCAATTAAGGGTGAGGATTGAGACTTGGAGCAGACAGGAAAAAAGGGCACAGGCTGAGCACTGGGAAGATGAGCAAAATCCTTGCTGTAGGAAGAAAGATCCAAATCTTGAAATTAAGGGTTGTTTTGAGTGCAGCACTGATGTTTTGCACTGCTTACTTGCATGCTTTATGTTTTCTTGTGGGGATACCTTATGAGATTCTAGGGAGATCAGAAGGAACTGCAGCAGTAGCAGTGAGACAGCATCATTTTAATAACAAAGAAATATTGATCAAGTGAATAATTGGCTAGATTCTCACCCTGTATTGACTGGCCCATATCAAGGAAGTTTTGTGGTTTCTGGTGTTTTCTCTAGCTCCAGATTTTACACACATATATATATTTGTTTGTTTGTTTGTTGGTTGGTTGTTTCGTTGGTTTGTTGTTGTTGTTGTTTTGTTTTTATTTTAATTTTTGTTTTACAGAAAGGAAGTAAACTTTGGGAGAAGACAGACATTCATGCCATTTGCACATGGGGATTCTTCTATCAGCAGGATGCCTACGTGCATTAGGGCCAGGCCATGACATTCTCCATTGCATAGACTCTCTCGCGGCTCTGAGTCTCTCATCTCCAAAGTGCCCCAGGAACTGGAAGATGGAAAGCTGGTAAAATCTGGAATTAGTGCTAAAATAGCACACGTAATTGCTCTGTGCAATAAGACTCAAGGCTTCCGTTTTGCACAAAAAGCTTGTGTTCTTCATGGTTAATAAAAGAAATTACATGTTGATAGTGTTCACAAAAGCTGCCAGAGCACAGGCACTGTGTAACAGCCCAAAAGAAAGTGCTTAGAGTGACACTATAATTTTCCCCACCTGTTCCCCAAACTGTCAAAAGGAAACACGTCTCTTATTTCACTCTGAATAAGACGTAGTATGTTTGTGGTTTGGGAGATGATGGCTTGATTCTCTGTCAGTTGAAACAGCTGGCTGGCTGAGAGCCAGAGCTGTGGCTCAGACATCCATGTACCTGCCTTGGGTTTCAGTCTCAGGCAGAGAAATCTTTGCTGGCTGCAGTTGGGTATTTAGCAGTCTAAGAGGGCAGGACATTAGTTTGAATCTATTCTAATATAACTTTGAAATGTCAAATGTGAAGAAAGGATGCAGCAAAGAAAACTCAGAGATAATGGACAGAGGAATGAACAAGTTGAAGTTTTTAAAGAAACACACGGTTTTTCAGATATTCCTCACACATGCTGTTCCAAACTATTACTGAAGAATTCAATAGACTTAGTATGTGTAAACTACTTTTTTTTTGGTGCAAAAATCTCTTGGCTAGACTAATTTCTATTTCTTCTCACTGCTGGGAGCCCAGTATCAACAATGTAAAATTCATTCACATCCTCCCATCTGCCTTGCCTACCTAACTCATTCATGTCTTCATTCTCCTTTACCTACTTTTCATCGTGGATCTGCTCCTGTGAAAATAATTCCCAGGTCTGCAGGCTGATGACATTGGGTTAAACTGCTGGTGCAGAAAAAAATAACCTGCCCATGGTGGTGGGAAGCATGTCCAGGCCAAAGTAATGCCTGGGAGAGGCTGGTGGTAGTGGAGAAAGTGGAATCTCCTTAGGCTTCCCCTTTTCCAAGGTTAAAATGAAGCCCTGTTTGGGATGAACCATGCCATCAAAAGCGCTACCTTGAACTGACAACGTTGCTTTTTTGTACATTTGAAAACCTAAAATTGTATGCTCTTGTGAAAACAAAAATGGGAGGTGAATGGCTGGGCAATAAAGGCCAGATTCTGATTTAGTTTAAATTTTCTACAGTCAGCTTTCATATTTTCCCAGTTTTTCCAAGCTGTTAAAATTCTAGGAAAAGAAAATTCAAGCTAGAAAAAGAAGAAAATGTCTGTAGTCTTTGCTTTATTCAGGTCCTAACCATTCTTGAAAGATCTATTCCCACATTAAAAAAAAAAAAAAAACCAACAAGCACTTAGCCACCATTCCAGCTATGGCATGTTCTTTTTGTGCTATCTTCCCAAAACAAGGGGAAAAAAGGAAAAAAAGAACAACTAGACTGAGAACTACTCCCAGATGATAATAAACTGGCTTGAAAAAGTTGAGAACAAGCTGGATCAACCCTCTAACAGATGGGAGTCTTTATTGTTTTACTCTTAAGAGACACTGGCAAATCATTTGGCATTATTGAAGATACCAGCCACAGAAAGGATCTGTAAAAAATACATGCTTCCAACTTTTCATCATCTGGGATTCTATAGTTGTTAGTGGTCCATGAGTCACTGCTGATATTTAAATGTTATATATTCTTTTGGATAGGTGGATAACAGCAACCTCCAAGAATGAAATAATTGCCACCCATGTGAAAAAAATGGTGGTTTCCTATGCTGACATGTAATCAAAACATCTCTTTTACTTGAAGCAGATCTTTTAAGCTGTAATCATAGATAAAAAGCACAGTAGAAGTATCAGATCTGTCTCACCACTGTATCAGCTTGGCTTTATTCAAGTGCAACTCAGTTAGAAAAAGCTGGAGTTGCACCAGCATGAAACAGAATATTTTGCCCACCAAGACAGCTCCGCATTGCCTCGTGCCCTGCTTGGTCATTGGCACCACAGCAGGGAGATGCACAGGATTCTGTGTCAGATTTTGGCTGTGGGATTTCCGTAGATGTTGGTGGTACCTTGAAAGACTCCTCAGTGTGGTTGGCAGCAGAGAACCTGTCCCACCATCTCTGCCAGATGCTGGAGCTGTGGAGTGCGATTTGTTGTCTAAAAATGGTTTTTACTAACAGTGATGGACTAGGATTTCTTAGAGAAGTTCAGGTGCTTTCCAATGTGTCTCTCTTGGTCAGCATCTGGAATTCAGGATCAAGACAGGCTTAAAGACAGTGGTGGAAATAAACATCACCAAGACATTAGAAAACACGATATCATCATATCTTGCTTTGTGATTTTTGGAAGTACAAGTTAATAGGCAAGAGAACCATTTTATACAATGATTCCAGTTCAAGTTCTGATGAGTAACATTTTACATGCTTTTGGCAAGCAGAGGAGGAGTAGGTTCCCACAAAACTTTGTATCTCCCAGTTTCTTTACATGTGTGTGCCATCTGTACCTTCCACTCACAGTGTTCCCAAGTAGATGGGCAGAATGGCATTTCAGTGGCTTTCTGAAAATGTTCAAAGTGACCAAGTAAATTCTCGGACCTCAGGAAAAAAAAAAAAAAAAAAGAAAGAAAGAAAGAAAAGAGGACAGCTGAGAAACAAATGAGATGTCTAGAAAGTCAGAAGTTGATTCAACATTTCCTATTTATGCACACAAAAATGACAACTTAATACACTTTTTCCCAAAAGAGGCAAGGGTTTAGTGAGCAGTATCCCCCTAACCACTCAGCACTCTCCAAGCATAAACTCAGTAAAGCTTATATAAACTAACTGCAGAACCTCACAGCTGCTGCAAAATTCTGTGGGACAAACTCATTTGGTTTAAGTGGAACAAAAAATAGGAAGGTCAAAATAGGGGCTCACTTTGACCCTTCCTTTTTCCGGATAATGTATGGAGCCTTTCTGTTTGCCTGATGCACTCCGAGTCTTCAGAATGAAAATGCACCACATCCCTACCAAGTTCAGTAGTTTATAAACAGAGAAACACACCATTTTATCACTGAAGTGAAAATGTGTGGGGGAATAACTGTTTTGAGTCACTTCTAAGCTGTGAGATTCCTGGCTGATTCTTTCAGTCTGAGCTGGAGTTGTCAGCAGGTTGTCTTATTGTTCCTTTCACTATTTAGCTTGAGAGACTCCATCTAAAATGCAGTGCTAATGTGTGTGCATAAGCTGGACAAATAAATATAAATCATCTCCCACACGGTGATAATATGGCCCATGGGAATGGAGCACAGACTTACTCTCACACTTCTGCCTGTGCCTTTCTGGGCTCTCCAAAATCCAGCATCCTTTGCTCATCTCAAGTCATGCACTCACACTTTTGCTGGTACATTTCCTGAATACAGTCTCTCGTTTGGTCCTTTTATATCTGAGTGTCTTCCTCCTCAGAGCCAGGTCTTACAGATTTGGAGCTTGCTGGTTTATTTTATTCTGCTTTCACACGGATTTTTATGCACCTACTTTTGAGTGTGTAATCCAGAACCCTGAATTAGGCATCTCTGCTCCTCATAAAATGGATGAGGAAAGTGAACTGCCTCAGCCTGGGCCTCATGGTAGTGAGATCCCTGAGCAGAGAGACTCCTTTGCTGGTCAGTAGGAAATGACTTAAACTCTACAGCTCCTACTCCTGGGCTTAAGTGCTTGACTGGGAGCTGCAGCGAGGTATTTCCCTGAAACCTTTCCGGGAATAAGGTACTTATGTCATTTTCTTGGAAACTGTCGTGGAGATCATTCCTTTCTTTTAAAGTATAGCCAAGAAAGTCCTGCCAAACCCTTTCATGCCGTGTTCACAACCCCAGAATATGAATAGCCCTTCCCTGTTCTCTTGGCTGGGTTTCAGGCCCATATGGCCGAAGTGCCCTGAGGATCCCCTAACCACTAAACCATACTTGGAGCAGGGAGCATTTTTTATCCCTTCTGCTGAAGCCATTCTGCTTTGGAGAAAAGCCTTATGAATTTACTAGACAAGATAAGCCAAGAGAAGGTGTACTAATGATGAAAGTGAGTCCTAGGTTGTTGACTGTCGAGAGCACAGGGGTTCTAGTTCCTGCATTCCTGCACTGGTGACTGTTCCACAGTTTATTATGAATTAGGATGAGAACTCACTGAATAATAGGCCACTTTTCTCTGAGACACTATCCTAATCCTGGACAGGAGACTCTGTCTCTGCTTTTTGGCCTCATGAAATAGTCTCAATAGAAAAGTCAAGACCTTATCCCTTTGTTTCTGACACACAAAACTTGGTAGCCAGCCCGCATGGTTAAGGAATGCCATGAAAGAGCTCATCTTTTCCCTGTTTTTGTGAAGTTCTGCCCTCGTGCTTGATGAGTTTAAGCCCTGAGATCTGCTTGTATTACTGTAATTCTTCCATTTATTCTCTAACTTTCTGATGAAACTCCAGGTATCTACATAAAAGGATTATTTATAATTATAGTTCATCTGTATGAAGCAAAGATCAAATGCAAAAGGTGTGAGGCAAGTGGGTGCAGAGAAGCCGTGAAACTTTTTCTTTCATTTCTGTTTTTGAGAATTTAAGGCTGGGAGCAATATGTGCCTCAGCTGGTTATTTTTGTATGTGACCCTTAAATGCATAGGCAGGAAAATTCGCTGGTGCATCCATTGCATGGATGTGTCTGTGACCTGAAGATTATTTTCTAAGATATCTTTTCCCATCAGGAGGAAAGCAGCAGTTCTTTTTCTCTGTCTTCAATAAAATTCCGGCTTTCGGATTATACAAAGAGAAACATCTTTTTCACAGTTTTTATGAGAGGTTATGAAATGTATTTCCCATTATCTAGATCATTCAGCCATCCTGTATTTATGCAGGGGAGATGAAAGGGGAAGATTAATCAGTGAATGTAGAGATGCTCAGTCAACAGACCTTGAATTTCATATCTGTGTTAGTAGGTCGGCTACCAGCTACCAAATTTCTTTTTCTATTTATTTTCTCATTTAGAGGGACCAAAATAGCATGTTAAATAATTAATATTTTAAGAGAAAACCAAAGCTAGTTGATTATTAATATGAAACAAGCAGCACTGCCCTTTAATTTTCATTGGTGGGTCCATCCTTCAATGCATATAAATGGCACAGCTCAAGAGTGAAGCTGTCCTAATTTCTGTCAGCTGAGGACCTGGTTTATCACACATTATCAAGTCATGTATGAATTATATTGTAACTATAACTTTACATTAATAGAGAAAACAGCATTTTTTTTTCAGTTTGCCATGTAACTTGAGTGCAAAATATAAATCAAATACTTGCAAAGAAAATAAAAGGGGTTTCAGGGAACTGCACTCAGAAAGAGATTTGAAGTAATAAATGTTGTAGTAGAAATATTTGCAAAGAAACTAAAAGGGAGTTCAAGGGTCTGCACTCAGAAAGAGATTGGAGGTAATAAATGTTGTAGTAGAAAATAAATGTTTAAAAATTTCCACTCAAACACCTCCTGGAATAAGGCAAATGGTATCTACTTAACACAGAAAATAATAGAAAGCACTACAAATTTGTTATTGTTATTATCATCATCATCATTATTATTTGGGGAACATTGAAGGTTTTTCAGTTACTTTGGCTGTGCATTTCTTTTGCTCTAGTACGTGAAAGGCAGAATAGAACCCTTAGGATTGTTTGTATTTACTCTGCTATTTTAGAGCAACTTAAGCATCCTGAATCCCAGTGGAAACTGGCAAAGTGAGCACGGGAGGGCACTCCAGAAAGCATAATAAGCTGCTAGATGAAGCTGGTAATTGAGTTTCATGTAGAATGACCAATGTTTTTACTGGCACAGTAAAATCCATCATGCAAGGACTACGGAGCAAGGTAGGATGTTAGACCTCTCTAGGTGTTAGACCAATGGCTCTGATTCCTGGGAGGGCTGGCTTGGAGAGGAACATGAGTGGGGGTTCCTGTCCCAACCATTTATTCTCTTTCCCTTCCCTGCTTTCCCTGTCATTTCTGCCTGTTACAGAATAATTTAGATGTAACATTTTAATTGGTCAGATGGATGACATTTACCCCTACTCTGTTTTTTTTCTCAGTACAAATGACCTTTATTTTATTCTGCAAGCCTTTATTGAAGAAACAAGGTGACTGGATTTGTTTTGTTTGCATTTTAATACATGTTAAAAATTATTTAAGATCATTGGTAAAAACACTAAAAAATTTTGGTCATGGGGGAATCCCTTAAAATGCCATCAAGTCAGTCGTGATTCCCCACTAATGGATTTTAAAAAATTACTCAGCCCACTGTTAATGCTTTTAACGTGTCCTTTATTGTCACCGTGTGGCACTGTTTTTAACCACAGTGTTGTACTGCACACCACATCTGCAGAATTACTGGTAACCTCCACTGAGGATGAAATCATGTTTGTCTGACATGACCTGTTTCCTGTTAAATGCACTGAATGACATGAACTCTCTTTCTCTTTTCTTTATTTCCTTCTTAGTTGACTCCTGCAGCAAGTGAATCTTTCTTTTACCCAAGATCGAGGTCAGCCTCAGTGACCTGATGCTGCCTGTGTCATCCTGCCTGCCCTTTTCAAACACAGTGCTCCTGTATTTCATGGGAATCTTCCTGGTCTTTCAAGAGACATTAAAAATGTGCCAGAGGTTTTCTTCAGATGGATTTGTAGGGCTGTTGGGTACCAAATCTATGTCTTGGTTTACTTTCCAGTAAATGGTGCTCTTTACTGTCCTCACTTCCTATCAGGCTGGGAAGTACTTTGTCATCCTCAAGTGAAAAAAGTACTTTATCCTTTTTTTTTGCAATATTTGCTACCTCCCCTCCATTACTAACCCTTTTATCTTCTTGAAAAACCTTTAACTGTTGGAAGCTGTCTCAGATTCTTAAATACTTCAGAAATATTTTAGTTACGTACAAAATATCTCTGATTCTTTTAGCTTCCCTTTTTATCTGCTCTTCTTTTTTTTTTTTAATATATATGTTGATTGCTATCTAATCTCTGTTTTCTCTATGTCATTCCCTCTGAAGCTACATTACAGATGTGCAAAAAGGAACCCTATGTTTGTGTTTGAGCAAGGCCTCCTTAGTCCACTTTAATATTTCTTTGAAATACTGGAAGTCTTTATATTTTGCTGAAGGGAGGCAAAAATTGGAAAGCTTTTGGTCCACAGCAGTCACTGTGGGCCATTGAAGAGGGGAGAATAAGCCTGCCATGCTGAAGTGAATGGAAGGCACGAAGGGTGTGAGCAGGAAGGTCGCACTGTAGCTCACCTGTGAGAGAACCACAATTGCTCCAGCTCAGTGATTTTGAAGTTACTTAGATTTTGCTTGGAGAGTGAGACAGCTACTGTTTCATAGGTCTGCTTCATTAAGTTTAGACTATGTTTGTCTTTGTTTGCTTTCCTACTTGTGCTTGGAGTGTGTCTGTCTGTGCTCTGTTTCACAGAGCCCCGGGTTTATTTGCCTAAGTTTGCTTTCCACTGCCTTTGGACTGTGTTTGCACTGAGCTCTGTTTCATTCAGCCTGGACTCATGGGCCCAGGTTTGTTCCACAGCATTTGGACTGTGTTTGTTTTGCTTTCCAGAGCCTGGGAATGTGGCTGTGCATGGCCTGAGCATTGTCCTGGGCAAGCTCAGCCCTCGCTCTCCTCCTTGCCCTGTGCCTCAATTCTGGATTCTCCCAGGCTGCAGTGAAGGGGGATCCCAGATAAACAGAGCTTCTTCACATCAAGGGTTACATCAGCACAAAGTTTGTCCCAGATCTGGCACAGACAAATGAGATTTATGTGAGGCCAGAGATGGAGGGCTACCAAATTCCTGGCCAAACACAGACATCCTCAGCTACCCTTATTTTTAAATAAAATACAAAGGAAAAAACAATGACTATGTCCTGTAATGCTTACTTTTTGAGAATGATGTTAATTAGAAATGCAAATGCTTATCTTATTTCTACTTTTTTGAAACATATTTTTGCATAAATCTGTTTTTCTGCATGTTAACTGGTGATTTCCTCAGTGATCACCTTTCCACATCACATCTTCTGGAGATGAGTGTTTGACACAAACACCAGTGTCCTTTGAGAGTGCTGTCTGGAACACATTGCTTTGGATAACTAGAGATAATTTCTTACCTACCCAAAGAGATGCTGTTTGCTTTTCACCCAGCACAAACTGATCCCTTGCAGCACCCAGAACTCCGCTACAAACATTTCAAGCATTTTGTTGGTTTACTAGTTATAACCTTATCTGATTTCCCTGATGCATGCATTCATGTAAAGCAATTATTTCTAGTGTGTTATCTGCTTTCTACATAAACTAAACACAACACCATTTTAGCAAGGAAAGGTTGGGTACCAAGTTGGCTGCAAATACCTGTGGGGCAAAGGACCAGCACCACCCTTCAGCCTCCCACCTCCCTTGTTTAGGTCTTCCATGACAGAGCAATGAATATCTCAAATACAGCTAATTCCATACTGAAAAGGAATGTTCTCCACCTCCTGTGATGTGGAGAACATCAGTCTCTGCCTGTACACTTAATCTCCTGCCGTGGTCACAACTGTTGAACTTGTGCTAAACACTTCAGCTATTCCATTTTAAATGGAATACATACACAAATTCGAAGTGATTGCACAAAATTAAACATGCAAATCCCATTTTTTTTTTCTCACTGCAGCTATTTATCCAACAACAGGACTAGGATTACCCCAAAGAATAATTTAAAATAAGGAGAGGGTCAGGTTGCACAGGGTGACTTATGATGTAGTCAGTTACTGAGTGAGAGCTTCACCCCTGGGGGTAATATTTTTGTAATCACTGAGACTAAAGACAAACAAACCTCCAGATACAGAGAATGTGCCATCTCTGTGATATTTAGAAGTAATTGGTCCTACCCAATGACCAGGGAATGGATTAGTCAAAACCTGTCTCAAACGATCTCTTTTTTGGTCTATAATTACAGAAAGTTATGTGTGATCAGTTTTATTTGAAGTAGATAACCACACTGGAAAGGCAAACTATTGTGTTGTAACTTTAACATTTGGATTTTGTTGGTTTTAGCAGCTGATGTTTTTAATCTTCAGAGATTAAAAAAAAATGGTCATAAATGAAAGGGGTTGTGATACATGGGTTATAAAAAATTTGGAAGATTTTAATATATTAAAATGTCAAAATTGCAAGTACCAGATTAAAATCTGCAACATTCACTGGATTAATCTCTAGCAAGGTTTGGTGATCAGATTTAGATGGCTTAAATCTGGAAAAACAAGGAGGACTGTGTTGTGTACAGAAGATAAAAAGAAGTCTGATTTGATATTTTGAATGTGTTGTGCAAGTTTTTATTGTTACAGGAAGCAGATCATTTCAAGGTAGGTATTCAGAAGGTTTATTGTAAAACACAATAAAAGTCCTATAAAAGTAAGTGAATGAGAGCTTCCTCTTTAGAGAAAGGGAATGTGGATTTCTCCTATCTTCAAATGTTAGCTCAGCTAATAAAAATCTGCTATTGCTATGATAGCACAGCCACTTTCTGCAGGTACAAAAGCAGAATTTTATCAGCCCTTAAAATTACAGGAGGGGAAACAAGGAAACATGAACAGCTGCAAATGAGACAAGCATAAAGAAGAATTTTTTTTCAATATTTCTGCTGCTGTGGAATCCCCTCTGTAGTTTTCCAGTGCTGTCATGAGCAGTTATCTGAAATCAAACCGCGAAGAGATTGGATGGGTCTGGCACAGAGGTGTCTGTGTCTCTTCTTGCCTGTGTAGGGACTGGCACTTACCCAGGGAAAGGCTGGGCAGGGAACCCCCTGTCATATGTTTAAAGGAAAGAGAAAGGACTGACCTCATCTTCAGGCTTAGGACATGCTACTTGTCCTGTGCAGGATTCAAGATGTTGTTTCAGAATACTTTTTCAAGCTTGTGGACGGAGCAGCTGATTTTGTTGCTTCATTGAAATGCTCATATTTAGGCATGTACTCAGTTATCTTCAGACTTCAATTAAAAGAATTAGGCCTGGGTAAGAGAACTGTTAAGAGAGTCTCCTTTGGGAAACAGTGGTACAGGTAGTTAACAATAATTGGCAATAATGTACCTCAAGTCTGATTTTGCCCCTATCCAAGTGTTCTGCCACTGAATCCAGAATGTTTCTATATGGCCGTTTATCAAATCTGTTCTCCCAATAAGTCCTACAATCTAGTTTTGTTTACACTTTTATCACAATTTCTTAATCAGGTGATAATAGTTTTTCCTCTAATTTGGATTCTCAGTCCTCATAGCACTGATATTGTTCAGCAAGAGTAAGACTTGAAGCAATTGTTGTCTGGGTAAGCCCAGTCCTGCCTTATTGCTGAGGTAATGTCCACTGACATCAATTCAGCACCTTTAATTTAGGAAAGGACCACTGGAGTAAGTTCAGTGGGCAAACAGCCCTTAGCTTATTTTTTGTAATATTTTTTCTTGGTGTGAAACTCAAGGTTTTTTCCCAGGCCTGTGTCCAGCTGTAAAAAAAAAAAAGATAGCAAGGAGACTCTCCAGGAAATGACCAGACAACCTAGGAAATGTGGCAAGTCCAATGGCTACACTCAGGGAAACATTCTGTGGTGCTTGAATTCAAAGGGGAGCAGAAATCTGCTAGGGGTTCATATTTCATGTCTCCATCCTCTAAATAAAGCCACTGTGCTGCTGTGGCTACAAATTAAAGATGCAGGCAATTTGGATGTGTTCTTTAGTGCCATTTAGGTGGAATGCAGCCATTGCTGGCATCACTAGAGCCAACAGGATCCCTGGGTGTTTCTGCTGCATCTTCTCTGTGGTTGAGCTGGTGGCACACACAGGGCTGTGTCTGCTGTGGAGCCACTGCAGAGGGCTCCCTTTTCAGTGGACACCACCTGCATGAACTCAATTGCTCACACCAACCATCCCAGGGGTGGGTCCCTTATCTTAGTAACTGGCAAAATGCCATCAAACCACCAAAAACGAGGAACTGAGAGTGGGGGAAGGCAATGTTGGTGAGAATGTGCAATGCTTGTGCCATGGTTTTTGGTGGTTTCTTGTGCAAAGTGCTTTACCCGCATCTATTAAGGCATTCCCCCTCTAGGAGACCTTAAAAGGCAAACAAAGAGACAAGGGAATTATGATATCCATTCTGCACTGAGGAACCAGGGGGATTGGCAGAGAGATGAAGTGAACTATCTGAGAGCGTGAAGAAGGTCTGAAAAAATACAGTCAGAATCACCAGTCCAATGCCTCAGCCATGATATTTGTTCCTTAGAAGGTATGCTTTATTTATAAACAGATTTGGGAGTCTTTTCCAAGCCTCCAAACCCCAATAAAGACTTCACTGTGGATGTTTGCTACTTGACTGAAAAATCACCTTATTTCTGTTTTTCAAATAGAGAACAAGTGCTCTCTAATGGTTTTTGTATTAAGAGGATATTCTAATTTTCCACATGCTGTCTGGCTCTGGCTGCTGTTATGAGATATTTAGAAAGTCCTCTTTGGAATAAAAAAAGAAAAGAAAAAAGCATCAGAGGGGGCTAAACCTGATGATAATTTAGACCCAATGAGATGGATTGCTTTTCCTGAATGTTTCCAATGGCAAGGGAACAAGAAGTTACAGGAGACTGCCTTTGCTGACCCTTGGCCAAAAGTCAGGGAGCTGCTGTTTGTTCTGTGGGAAGCTGGAGCTGGGAGCTGTGCACAAGGGCAGCTCCTGCAGGCCAGCCAGCCCATCCATGGGCTCTCCAACAGCCCTGGTATTTGCACTTCAATGGTTATTGATTAGGATTTGCTGCTCCAGTATGCAAAATCCCTCAGCCTAAACAGAAAACAGTGGTTAAACACCAAACAGATGAGTTGGGTAAAGGGCATAGTCACAGCACACACTCGGGATGTCAGTAACACCCCATATTCCTCTAGCTGGGTACCCATGGTAGTTTAATCTTACTTTTTGCTGGCAAGATCAAGTAGGTATCTTGACTGAGTAGATAGAATGGAATAGCCTATACACTTTTCATATTTCACAGGAGAAAAACCTTCAGCTGTTTATTTTTACTCCTTTTGTTTAATAATTTATTTTTATTGCCACCTTTCTTTATACCCTTAGACTTGAATAGCTGTTGGTTGGGTTAGGGGAACTAATGGTCTAATAGGTCAGGGGATCAGAGACCTTCTGAAGGGCTAAGACCACCCACCCTCCTCCTTTCAGATCTCACAAATTTAAAAAAAGATATATTTCTTCAGGCTTTGGAAGGCTGTTTTCACAACTGCCAAAGCCAGGAAGGTCCTCCTTCGATGGACACAGGTTATATTGAAAATCCATTGAAGAATCCTGAAAAACCTGAAATATTTCAGTATTTTTTCTTGTTAAAGCTGATGTGTGCTGAATATATTAATTTCAGTGTGTTAATACAACTAGATAAGAGAAACTGTGAAAGGTAAGCATATTCAGAGGGCAATGCAAGCTAAACTCAAATCCTAGACAGTAAAATTCCTGCTGTTTGGAGTGGAACAGGTTCAGTTTAACTTTGTTGTCTTGATTCACCTCTAATAATGTCAGGAACTTACCTTGGTACCTAGTACAACTTTAGTCCCTGGAGAGACAAAGACATATCTAGAGAGTTGGTCTGTCCTGCCATAGGATTGATGTTGCACATGTAGCTCTATATTAACTTCACACAAAACCTTTGTCAGTGTCCATCATAAGAGATGAATAGGGATTTTAAAATTCCAGCCTTGGAAATGTAGATAAACTGTGTACCCATGCAGGCAAGACTGAATCTTACAGGTTTTGACCTTTTACTTCACGTGATGCTTCACATTCAGAAATATATTCAAATCTCTCAAGTACAATACTGTGCTTTACAAATGTTCTAGCTGCTGTAAGGATTCATCTTTTTGTTGGGGAGAAATGATTTGCTGATCTATGAAGAAGAGAGGAAGAGAAGCAGTGTCCTCGAGATAGGACGTGGGAAAATTATGACAGAGTGTTCAGTTTATTGATTTAGAGGATTGGGCTTGCCCACATATAATAAAAATCTCTACTTGCTGCCCTGAATGAATTAAATATCAAGCCCCAAATATTCAGCATCGAAAGGCTACAGGAATCACAACCACACAAGACATGGAGTTCCTTTGGCAGAGTAGCAGTGTGGCTGCATTTAGCCTTACTCATGTCCACTTGTTCAATTGTAAAACGCACACACACACACACATATATATATATTCAATCTGTAAAATCTGTCTATATAAAGTTTTTGTATTCTTGAAACTTTTTCAAACATTAAAGCAGTTAGACATTGCTCATCAATACATGAGGAGACAGAAAACGGGTGCAGATTTGCTGCTGGAAGTAGTCATTTCCAGGAGCAATTTTAGACCGAGAGAGAGGAAAACAGGCGAGTGCTAAGATCTAACACGGGGATAAGATTTACTCCATCGTGGATTTAGAAATTTTTAATTGAAAGGACAGACAAACATAGCATTGAATTGTTGCTTTAAAGTCTTCCCTGGTGTATCAGTAGATCACAGCATCTTTGTTTCTGCAGCATCCACAGCTCCTTTCCTGACTCCCACTGGAGGAGAGCAGATTACCTCATTGGCTTCAGAGGAGCATCGGGTGCACCACTTGCCCACCCAGTTCCATAGCCAAACCAGCAACCAAATGAGAGTAAACCAAGGGTGACTCCCACTGCTCTCCCCTCTTTTGGCAGGGAGCTGCTGCTTTGTTCCTACACCTGGGCAGAGTACAGCAACAATGAGGGTTTTACTTTCCTTTCAGCAGCTAGCTGTGAGTGCAGGAGGGAAACAGGTTGATAACAAACTTAGAAACAATTGGAAATTTGGATTTCAAGAATAGATAATTGAAAAAGCAAGATAGGCAGGTTTCTTCCACACCAAATAAATAAATCACTTGAATATAGGATCATACTGTATTTTATACCTTTTCTAGTCAGACATTATTACTCATAAACTAAATAATATCATCATTTTTTAAGAGCTGAGATCATCCTTAGACATTAGTCCAAACATGACTAGACATTGTAATTCATTTTTTTCAAGGTTTTTGCTAGCCAAGAGCCAACATCTGTACTGAAGTGGAAAGAGTTTTAGAGAGGATGGGCTGTTTCTACAGAAACTGGTGTGTCATTTTCAGAATGCTACTGAAGTTAATGAGAGTATCAACAGTCTCCTTTCTTTCAACAGAGTCCACCAGTCCACGCCTTCCAGTGTGAAATGTTAGGATGTAAATATGGGGGTGTTTTAGGTGTATTTTATAGGAGGAAAAAAAAGCAGAGCTACCTGGTGTCTTAAAGCAGGGTAAACTCTTCACAATGGGCATTTTGGACCTGGAAGCCTTTGGCACTGCAGACAGCACCCCTCAGGCTTCCTAACCCTGAGCACAGTTGAGGTTCAGGTCATTTGTATGCCACTGAAAGGTTTTCTTGTGCATTATAGTAGTTTCCTTTAAAAAAAAATACGTAGACCTCCTGTTTCCATCTGACCAGCACTTCTGGGTTTGGAACCAAACTGGGCTTGTGTGTGCACAGCCAGGGGACTGGAGCTGATCCAGCACCAGGTCTAGAGCCGTTCTAACTCAGCCCTGGCTTTTCCAATATGCTTTTTAGATCATGCTTAATTATGGGCATGGGAAATAACTAATTATTGAACATGAGAAATAACTAATTATCGAAGCGCATTGCTTTCCTCCCCCAAGAAAATGTGCCATGACTATTTTGCTTGTTAGATTTTGCAACCCATGCAACCCCTGTCAGCAGAAAAAGCGCCGAACATGGAAAATATTATTTCCTTCTCCCGAGTGTTTAGTATAACAATATAAGCATTGACCGTTGTGTACTTTGGTATTATATTCCTTTCCTGCTTATAGTCCCTTCTCATGTTTCTCCATCATTTTAGGCCCCTAATAGGGATAGGATGAACCCATTGATGTCGGCACATGGAGGCCTGCTAGTGGCATGCCTTTGGTTTTAGTCTCCTAGCAGCAGCCATTCATGTTATGTGGGCTTTCTTTTTTGGGCATTGCCCACCCCTGAATCTGACTTCAGGCATTTTTCACTGCCTGTTCTGCATGAATAGCCACAGGCCTCTTGCCAATTGTCCCCCCTCCTTGAAAGCCAGCCTCAGCCAAAGGCCTTTTCAAGTGTGATCCCAGAGTGCCACACAGGCTTTCAGGGTATTGTTGTCGAGATGAGGGCCCTGCACTGGAAAGTGGGGTCAGAAGAGAAAGCACAATAAGGGGTGATGGAGGCTTCATGCAGTCCTCAGATGCTGGCCTGTTTATTAATTTACAAAACTAATGTCACTGTCTTTAGAGAAGAGATTGAGTGAAAAAGATGCCCTTTGAAGAGAAGAACTGCTTTTGATGCATTACCAAAACACCGCTCCCCTTATTAAATTGATTTTATGGAAGAAAGTACAGCTAATAAAAGTTCAGAAACACCAATAAAATATTAAGGTCCGGATTCAGTGTTTTCTTTTTTCCTCATCAGCTCAGACACCATTCATGTTAATGGGTTTTACAAGCTGTTCTTGGGCAAAAAAAATCCTTAAATTTGCAAATATCTGGTCTTCCTTATGCATGTCACACAAACTATTAGTCAAGACAGTACAATAGTGCAAGTCCCTTAGCAGAGCTCTTCCTCATACATATTGTGATGAAATATTCAAGCAGAATCTTTTTGCCTTTCAGCAGTTTTGGGAGGAGCTAAAAGGGTAGGGGTCCATGAATGTTGAATATAATATACACAGGTGGCTTGACTCGTGAAAAGATTCAAAGCTGGGCTTGAACATTGCTCCTGCAGTTGCTCTCGGTGCAGATTAGTGGATCTGGGCAAGCAGTATTCTGACCTGTCCCTGTCACATGGAGTCCTGTTGTCTGGTGGGATTTAAGGATTATGCTGCAGGTTTTAATCTAGGAGCAACCTTGGGAATAAGCGCGGTTTCTTGATTGCTTATCCCTCTTTCCCTTACGTGGCCTAAGGAGGGCCTGGCTGTATCTGTACACTCATGGTGGTTTCATTTTGCTGACCACTGCCACTTCAAAAGGTGAATTCCATCTCCCACCTCCCAGCAAAACCAGGCAGATGCTGCTCCCTCGGTCTCAGAGCAGCTCTGGAAGCAGTGTGTCACGCCCAGCTGCATCATGTTCTCTTTTACCCCAAGGAACCAAGCCAGAAGCAAGTGTGTTCATCCACAGAGGCCTTGTCATTCCCACAAGTGGTCGTTATCACGAACTGCCAGAGGTTACCATTGTGGATGCTAATCAGGATTGAATTTAGGCAGTTCTGATGCCACAAGTATGAGACTTTACAGCTGGAGCTGAAGACGACTGTCATTAGACTTGTATCCTCTGTAGGCTGGATGCAGAAGGAAGGCATTCCAGTCTGACCAGTGAGTTACAGATGCAAGATTAGGAGTCAGTTTTAAACATGTGGCCATAAATGGGTGATTGAACTTTAAGTGCTTTCGATTAATGTAGATCAAAAGAGACTTTTGTAGTTGGACAGACTTTCAAAAGTACCAGACTTCAAGCATAAATCTGTCCAGTCTTCCTTTGTTTTTCCTAACTTGTCTTGCCATGTTTGTTAATTATGGAAGGCATTTAGGATTTGCTCTGTCTCATCCAGTTTCTTCTCTTCTTTAGTGCTCCAGGAGTGAAGTCAGCAGTTTTACAATCCACTGCCTTGAACCTGGAAAGTCATTTATGACCAGCAAGTGGGTGTAAATTGCTAATGGCAACACCTTAAGTCTACTCTGTATGCAAAGCAATGGAAATTGATCCATGGAACAGAAATAATTATAACCTACTCACCTTCCTAGTGGCAGAAAATAATTCAAAGGCTTCTCATCTCTACTTTAAAAGATAATCCAGGAGAAATAAGTGTATGATGAGGAATGTTCTTACCTGCAAGCAAATACCAGAACATCACCCAGTATGATAAGCACTGGTAACATTTAATTGTATGTTTATTTTGGTTTTCAGCTATACTGCAGAGAGATTCACAGACTAATACAGATTCAACATTACTCTTCATGCTTCTATCAAATACTTGTTCTCAGATTAATTCATTTGATTATAAATATATTCATTTGAAGCATAAAAGTGTTGGGTTTTTTGGGTTCTGAATAGAACACTTGCCAATTTTGGTATATATATATTGATAGCTAATTCTCTACAAATTGTTTTTGTTTGAGAAAAACTTGATAGATCTTCAAAACAGAATTCTGTGAAGAATAAGGAGACTGGTCGGTGAATTTTTCTGTGACTTTTTAAAAAATAATTTAATATCCTTTTATATTTGCAAATATCTGATGGGAAGGTACTGCACACCTGACTGGAAAGGTGTGAAGGGCTTTTGCATACTTCATTCTCTCATTAGAAATAGCTAATTTGAGAATGGCTCCTTGAAGCAGGTTAAGAAATCAGATTATACAGCCTTTTACAGTGCTTTTCAAAGTCAAGGTAGACAAATAGGCCAAATACTTTCTTTTAACATTGCTATTGTCTGCCTTCTCTTTATTAATAAAGAATGTAAAAGTAAAATGTTGCTAAGCTGACATTGCTTCAATTGAGGCTGAAAGCTGCTGAGTGTGCCTGAAGATTCTCTATGAAACACAGCATCTTTGCAAAAAGCCATACCTGGAGTGCAGTAATGGGCACCAAACAGCTCTGCAGCCTGTGGTGGTAAATCCAACACTCCTGGCCGGTTTGGAACCCACCTGTACAAGACCTGTTTATTTTGGCTTCGAGTGGAGGAGAGGATCTATCCTCCATATGTAAACAACCACAGACAATAGGATGTCAATGATTGTATTTCCATATTTACCTTTTGAAAATGAACCAAATTAACCACAGAAAATTACTGAGAGAGAAATATGACAAGTGCCAGTAAGTTTCTCATCAATTACTTCCCTTTTCCTCCCTTGTGAACAGCAATAAGTGGTCAAAGTACCCAGGAAAGCTGCTCTGGCAAACTTGCCACTTCCATGGCAGGAATAAACACTGTCATGACCAGGTCAAGAAAGTCCCCAGTGTGGGGAGAGGTTTTATGATGGCTTAGAGGCAATAATGGGGAAAAAAAATGTGTCTGGTAAAGATAGGGATCTGAGTAATTCTCAAAAATACAACATTTTGGTTCAGATAACAAGCTGAATTGATTATCTAGAGTTTTCTGAATCTCACTGAGGTAAAACTCAAGGAACAATCTTATGAAAACAAAGCTTCATGTGACATTTCCAACTTCTGCTTCTGGTCCATTGAAAAATTAAACAAGAAGAGCAAGAATGAAATACTTCCTTAAAAAGAAAGTTAATGCAATGTGTTTTAGAGTTGACTGAGTTTTGAATTGGTTACGTTTGGTTTTAGGTGTGATTTTTGACCATTTTATGCTTATTTTAAACCATTATCTGTTCTCTAAAAAGTGGGGGAAATTTTTTTAGCTACCTGGGCAATATCTATATCAGATTGCAAACACAGCATGAGGTTAGCATTAAATGGGGTTAGTAAATGCAAATCTCCACATAGTTTTATTTTTTTCTCCTTTTGGAGCTCTCTTCCTTCCTTCGCAGCTATTTATCATCTGAAGGGTAAAGGAAAGGAGAGAATGGGCAAATCAAAACAAATCTTTAGAAAACCAAAATAAACAAATCCGTCTTCCCTCATCAGACACTGTTTTCTTTTCACTCCACAAAATAGATAAACTGCCTAAGAAAGTCAGGTTAAATGAAGAGCAGTGACACTGTGATAACTGTGGACAGAGACTTCAAACAAAGTGCTCAAGCTATGAGGAATAGACACGGGTGGTGTTTTGCAATGGAAAGAATATAGTGTTGCTGAGTTGGGTTTTAGAGAACATGTGAAATCCTCCTGCAACATTGTCTGCAGATTCTGCTTTTGTTAACCAAAAGTTGTGCTGTTTTATCGTTGTTGCAATGAATGTGAAACCTACAGTGACCGGGGAATGTCCAGATCCCACCACAGCACACAGCCCTCTTGCAGATGTGGAGTAGTTGCTTCTCCACTCGCAGACAATCTGCTACAGGTTGCAAAGCCTCAAAGTTATTTGTAGCATTTATCTGCCTTTCTGCCTTTTCCCAGCAATTTTAGAGAGGCTTATGGTTTTTAGCACGACTTTTGGAAAGGCTCAGCTTCCCAAAAAAGCTCAGGAGGTAGGTGGATTTTCAGAGGGAAATCTGGCTCTGCATCTTGCAGTGCAGGGTCATGGATTTGGACCGGTCTGTAAAACTTAGTTGCCCAAACGAAAGCTGTGTTGTTTTGAAATTCTCCCCTCAGGTGCAATGGCTGTGAG
This sequence comes from Climacteris rufus, assembly GCA_013398175.1. Classification (NCBI taxonomy): domain Eukaryota; kingdom Metazoa; phylum Chordata; class Aves; order Passeriformes; family Climacteridae; genus Climacteris; species Climacteris rufus. Next base: position 51,341 of record VZRZ01004624.1, on the reverse strand, counting down.
TCTGAAAAATATCTCAGCTCTGCTTTTGAGTTCCTGTAATGCTTGTGGATGTCATCTCCTGAGTCCTGCCTGTGTCCTTCTGCCTGTCTTGCTCACACTGAGAGAGTGCCTGAGCCTGGGTCTGCAGATGGACTTGGGCAGATTTATTTTGCCTCTGAATCCCTCATGCATGAACTGATTTCACTGCTTGAAATTACAACAGTGAGCTGCATCACCTCAAAGAGACTTTGTTTTCTGTTTTGTTCTTTGCAGAGTAATCTGAAGTGACCAGAGGATCCACGGGGATGGAAGTGTTTCTGAGGGAGGAAGGTATGGTTTCAATCAATATTCAACTTCAGCGGAGTCAAAATGTTTCACAAAAATACACTAATTTTGACAGGATTCAGGCTTTAAAGTTCAGGTTTGGTTCTGACCTGAGAGAAATAGAGCCACCTGACATGAAAACCTGTGGATTTTTTAAAAGAATACAAATTAATTTTTTAAAGTTTAGAAAATTTTGGCTTTACTTTCTTGTGAGACAAAAGCAATGCTGGGGATTCAGAACTAGTGTAGAGGCAAATTTGCCATTCACTGGCTATTTCCTTGAAATATAAACATGGAAACCAAAGAATCCATCTGATTACCTTGATATTATTGCTGTCTTCCTAGCTCTTCCACTCTGGAAGTGTGACTGATCTGTAAAGCTTTAAATGGTAATAAAGTGTTAGGAATAGGGTTTCTGTGTGGTCCCTGTGCCAGCATCAGAGAAAAGATCCAATGCAGCGAATCTGTTCAAGTTTAATGAATGTCCTGCTGGCTTTTAAGGGAGCTGGCTGCCTGACTACCCTCTGAGACTTTAAAAATCTCCTCCTATTTTTGTAGAATTTTGTCAGGAAACCAGATTGAGCCAGCCCATTTAGAAAATGCCATTGCTGTTCCTACAGGTTCCACAAGACATTTGACCCCTCCCCTCCCTTTCTTTCTTCTTTTTATACCTCTCTGGAATGCAGATATTTTGGTTAATTTTCTCCAGCTGTCACAGAGTCTCACAGGAAAATGACCTCGCAGAGTGACCACTTCCCCTATTTCTTGACTTAAGTAGATTTTTTTTCTTCAGAGCTTTCACCACATCATCCACATCACTGTCTGGTGTCTTTCATGAGTCAGGAAAAAGAGAAAAAAAATTTCCACCCTTTAGAAAAAAGAGAAGAGGAACCAAATCAGATCAGTTTGGTTTGGTTTTATCAATTTACATGGGTATTTCTGATCACTTAGTGCAGCAGTAAGTTAACATTACCCATTCCCTCTAAAGAGCAGGGAGATACTAATATTTGGATATTTTTCTTATAAGGATGTTTTTCATAATGAAATAAGCTATTTCATTTAATAATAACAGCAGTCTCAGAAAATTGGAGAATCAGACCTCTCAATTATTTTGTTCTTTTCAATATACTACCCATAGGGGGAAATTTTATTGTAGAAGCTACATGTTAAATTCAGTTTTCTGAAATAGCATTATGGAGAAAGAGAAGAATCGACAAACCACCTCTTGGTAAATATCTATGGCTTATGAAATACATAAAGGAGATGCATATATCTCAAAAATTAATGGTTTATTAAGTACCATGGTAAAGATAAGGACATATGCAAGAAGAAATTTGCAATGTGTTTTTGTTGGCTTTGTTAGCACCTGAGTTAAATTTTGTCTTGTTTTATTCCTGCAAGGTATTTAAATTCAAGGGTGTAACGTTAGCATGTGCATCAGTCTTTGCAGAATCAGGGCCTCCCAATTTTTCATGATGGTACTTAGGGCAGCCCCTGCATTTTCACTCTCAAAGGCAGGTTCTGCAGTTCTCACAGTTTGCTGTGCATCTCTCACCTTTGCCTTTTTGCAGGACCTGTGGTTAAGTAAGATTTCCTCTTCCTGCAAGTTCCTCCTCTGTTATTGTGAATACTTGGTTGAGGCTTGTAGAATCCCAAATATTTCCAAGCATACCATTTCCCACCTGTAATAGCTCTTCATATTCTCTATAATGTATTTTGGATGAGTATCCCAAAGTCGTGGTGTTTTCTGTAGCAGTTTGAGAATTTTCTTCCAGAAAATTTTAATGAACTTGTTCTTTTCGAGTGTCTTTGCATTATGTGAGTGCTGCATTGAGACTGTTCAAGGTGAGCAGGTTGTAGCTGTGGCTCATTTCTCTAATCTTCCAAAGCTGGTATCTCCATGTGTTATTTTTGTAACTTAGATTTTGTGATTGTTTAATTTCAGAATTTTGGGGCTGATTGCTTGGTACAACCCCCAGCAGCTTAGGTGTTTTATAAAGGAATTCAAGATAAATTTTCATGGTTTGTGGTGTGAGGTAGGTCATCTGATATAAATATATGCCTAATAAAGTTCTAAAAGCACATTACTGCTGTGCAGTGACAAGATTTGGGGTTTTTCTGTCCTGTGTAAACAATATACATCTGGAGAAGTAATGAGCTCACAGATGTGAAAGAGCAGGCTGAGGTGCAAAGAGCCAAGAGTGGATTCTTGGCTCAGTCTGGCATGAGCCTGGGATGCACCTCATGGAGTCAGGGTGACTGGGAGCTAGAAAACAAGGAGATTCCATCACATCTCCATGGCTGCCACAAAGGGAGGTTGAATGAAGTGAGCAAAATCATCGTGTAACTGCTCTCTGTATTTGTGACATTGCAGGGATGCCTCAGCCTTCAGTGGGATCATCTAGTTTGTGATGGGGCTGTGTGTTCCTCCTCCTCACAGCTGCTGATGTATGGGAAAAGCAGCTTTGAAGATGCCCTCAGCTGGATCACACCCAGCTGGTCACAGACCTTTGCCAGCACTGCTGAGGTTCGCTGTGTGGGCAGATGTGCTGCCTCGGCTGCTGCTGATTCAGGTTGCTCTTCCTGGCTATCCCAACCACTTCATTCATCCCCTTAAACCTCCAACTGGCGGGAGATTCTGCCAAAAGCTGTGGCAAATCTGAGGAAGTGGAAGGGAAGAGGGATGGTGACAGGATCTCTGCAGGAATGTGATGAGTCACGAACTCCTGACTGGAATTAACCGTGGCCTGGGCAGTGTGTCCAACTGTGATCTTAGAGGTGCCCAGTCATCTGCTGATCCCACTTGCTGGAGATCCCATCTCAGCTGGGAATTCTGCTTTTGGAGCAGCACTCCAAGCTGTGAGCCTGACAATTAAAGTGTCCATCTTGACTATACTGTAACTTGGGAATAAGGGAGTAGGAAAATGCCTCAAAATTGCGTGCAGCATTCTTTCACTTGTATGTATGCTGAATAGACTGGATTTTGTGAACAATCCCATTTATTTCAGTGGAAATTCTTTCAGAATAAGTTTTGGCTGAGTTTAGGAAAAATGATGGTATCTTTTCCTAAATGATTCCTTTTTGCCGGAGCTGAATTTTTACAGCTAAAACCTTTGGAATTTAAGAAATCTGATAAACAGATTTTCCAAGTCCTTCTAGTCTTCTTCATAGAAGTAGAGGAGAATGGTTCTAATGGTATAATAATCTTATTTTCAAATGCATGCTTTGCACAGGATGGAAAACACTGCTAATAATAACCACATTAATAACATGAATGATAGATGCAATAACTATTTTCTTGAAATCTGTGAGATACTATAGCTTGATTGCCTCACCTCTCAATGAGAGACACAAAATTTCCAACTTGCAGATTTTTTTTGTAGATCAGTCAATATAAAAACAAGTGGTCTTAGTAAATTGCTCAGCCTGGGAAGTGACCATTGTACCTCTCGTGTTTATGAAAATAAAACAGGCCTTTTGTGCCCGCTGTACACACATAATTACATAAACATCTCCCTATTAACTTAGATGGATTCTTTACATTTCAAGCCCTGGAAATTCTAGGAGGAAAAGAGGGGATGAACCAGAGAATGAATACCATATTCCAACTGATAAGTGTTTCCTCACATGTATCTGTTTCAGGAAAGGACTTGAGCATATGTTTAGCTTTAAGCGTGTGCTCAGGTCTCACTGGGTTCAAACACGCACTGATGGAGGATGTTTTCTTAAATAGAAGCAATATGTTGTCCCACTGAAATCAACTTCGTTTTCCAACTATTCCCCTCCTTCACATATAGGTGATTTTAACCTCTGTAAAGACAAGGGAAGCTGAGGTCTTTAGAGCAGCTCCTGCCTCCAGGATGGGTTTTGTTCTTTGTGGTACAAAGTGCAGTCCTTCCAGTGCCAAAGCTTTTTCCTATCAAAATAAACATACTGTAGCATAGTGGGACTGCAGGCTTCTTTTGTAGTCTATGGGAAAATAATAAATCACTTATGTTGTTTTTTTCCTCTCTTTACCAAAAAACCACTCTATCTAAAGACCAAAGAGATCTGGCTGCACAAACACAAGAGAAGTTGCTTTATGATGAAGGGGGAGCATAAAAGGTGTTGAGAGTGACTAGGTCATATTCCTGTCGGTTCTCTGGATTTAGACTCCTTCCAGCTTGGTTTTTGGTGACAAACTGCACAGCTGTAATGCCTTACATTTACCAGCCTGCATATATGAAGGATGTGTAATGTTAACTAAGCCCTTTCCCGTCCCTCATGGAAGACCACCCTGCCTGCAAAATCTCCAGAGGGAAGCACGGCATGTCCTGATCAGAAACTGCCTTTGTTGGCAGAAGTACAGTATGCTGCATTAACCAAAACAGCATTTTTAAAAACATTTTTGATGGTGGCTGCTTTCTATTTAAATATCCATTTCGCTTGTGTAAACGGATCTCGTTTGGTCTTTGCATCCCAACATCACGGGACTATCTGAAAGCCTTGTTAGCATTTAGCACTGGAAATTGTTTCAAGCCTTACACAAATCCTCAAAACCTGATATCCTCGGGGCAGAAAAAGGACTGGATTCTCCCCTGCAATTCCCTAGACAGCAATTTGCTCTGGGACAACCTTTCTGGTGATGAAAGTTTTCCCTAATGGTTCCTCCCCACTGACAGGGCAGTATTTCTAGTGGGAGGAGCTGTTACTATGCAAAAGTCACTTTCAAAACTTGTTTGGCTTCTCTAATATTGGCTTCTCTGTGCCTTCACTTGTTGCTGTGTATTCCCTACTGTGAGTTTATCGCTGGTCTTCTGAACAGTGAGTAAGGAAGCCCCCAATAACTGCAATTACCACATAAATTAATCATATTGTGCTGGACACAGCCACTTGCTGCTTGTGAACACAATGGTGACAACATCATTTCATCTCTAATTGGACACTGAAAGGGAAGACCTGGGATAATTGAGTCCAGAGGAGTCACTTTAGGCTCACCACTGCGTTTAGAACCCGGCCCTGGGGAACTCATGCTGCCACCACCGATGTGTCTGAGGACATAACAAACATACCTAAACAGTATCCTTCTTGTTCCTGCTCAAAACATGGATGTGAGGCTTCTTGCCTCAACTGTTCCTCTATATACATGTCAGCACAGCATAAAATACACTGTCTAGACAGGCTACTTGAACTTGCAAGGTGCAGGATTTGTAGAACTAAACCCTTTTCCCTTCAACACCATTTCAGCAGTGTAATTTCACTCAAAACAAACAAAACAAACCCTAATTTACCTCTGAAAAACCTCAGGGACACTTGGCTAATCGCAGGGTGTTGGGTTGACTCCTATGTTAGGAAACTAAAACTTGAATTAGTGTTTTCTGACAAGTGATTTACCCATCAGAAAGGTCTGGACAGCAGGGCCAGTGGTGACAATGAGCTGCTTCTTTGCTGTGTCCCAGTTTTCTCAAGTGTGTGGTGGTTGTAATTAAGTTAATTTACCTGTCTTGGGTCCTGTGACGAGTAAATTGCAGGAGGGTTTGTAAAGGGGTATCAAATGTGTGGTTCTAGATGTGAAATCTCTAGGTTTAGACAGCTACTTTTGTATGTCCCAGGGGAAGTGTCTATCTTTTCCTGCCCACCAGGCTGTCATTCCACAGTGCATGAAGTAGTGGCCATCCTACACAAAACCCTTGGCTTGGTTTCATGTGTCTGTCTTGGGTTTTTTCCATGGTGAGAGGCAGCACCTTCATCTCTCTAATCCTAAAACTTTTCTGCATGAAAGGTAAACACTGCTCTTTGCGTTTTGCAGGTGGAAAGAGTGAGCAAGGAGGTGAAATCGTGTTGTTTATAACAGACAGAGATGGCGAGCACGGGAACAATACGGATGGGCAGGAATTTCAGGAAGGGTTCAGGATCACCATGCAAATGCAACCCTAGGCTGAACACTGCATCCACGTGCATCCAGAAGTGTCTGCTTCCTGTGTGTCTCCTTATAACCTGGCACAAATCCTCACAAAGACAGGTGCAGATGTCATTATGGCAATAATGTTACGGAGCTTTATTAAAGCACATTTTCCAGGCTGATTCTAATCCACTCAAATGTCCATGCAATGATACCCTTTCTTTCTTGTTGTATGTCATCTCTCTCTCTTCCTGTGAGATTTAGGACCAGGTTTTGGATCTATAGAGGCAGTAGCTGGCATCCTCACCCTACGCTTCCATCCACTTATATCTTCACTGGGAGTGGAAGGACCAAAACCTGCAAAGTTTCCTAATAATTTTGTGGACTGTGAGGGTTTGTGTTTGTTTTTTTTAGTGGTGGTGGTGATTTTCAGAAAGGCTTATTGGTCATCTTCATGCCTGTGTGCAAAGTACAAGGGTTTCTTTCCATTGAAAAAAAAATTATACGTACTTATTTAATCTACTTCCTGTGGTAATGTCATGTAGCAATGAAGCCAAAGAGAGAGTCAGAGCTGGGATGACTTTCATCCACTTGGAAAATGAAAGGAATAAAACTGCATTAGCATAACACAGTCTGTTAGGTCCCATGCTTTTACCCCCAAAGGCCTTCCTGTTTCCTTGTGTTTTGATAAAATGGTTGATATACTGCGAAATTGCTAGGAAAGTTAGGAACAACATTAATGTAACAAGGGAGGTAGATTAAAAATATGTTGTAGAGCTGGACTGCTGCATTTTTAACTGCTTGGCATTCCTGATGCTGGGTCTCAGTTTCTGTAGCCATGCAGCATATGAATCAGAGAGAACCCACCCTGTGCTTTGGCATAACTCTTAAAGCACTGACAGTTCCTCTTTCTTCGGCAGTAATTAAACAAGTAAAAACTGGTTACTTTGGTTAGCAGATATAAATGTGGAAAATATTCACAAATACATATCACTGGGCGTGTGTGTCTAAGGAATCTGGATGAGCTGTGGTTGGACTCTCCTTTCCCACATATTTACAACAAAGGTGCTTTATCCAACAAAGCAATCTGGCCAAGGTCTTTTATTTCAGCTAATTCATGTTCTGTTTTTTCTCTGTGAGGCTTGAAGGTTTGCTGATAGTGCAGTTCAGTGCAGCCCTTGACAGGAGGCACTGTTGGGGATAGGACTCTGCAGGAGGAAAAATCACTTAAAACCAGGATGAGACAGCCCATAAAACAAAGACCCAGATTATCCTTAATTTTTTTTTCCCACTGATTTGACCTTTCCAGTGAGCCTGGCTACCAGAGCTCAAATGAGTGCAGTCAAACCCAAACTGTCTGTTTAAACTCCTCCATCTTTTGGGAGGAAGCCTGAGCTAAAGACAAAGCATTAGCAGGGTTTCAAGAGCAGTGTCCTGTATGAGGACTTTCTTGGAAGCTCCATTTACAGCCACAGACAGGACAAAACCACTGCCTTTGCCTCAGTGACTCCTCTATAAAATGGGAATAATCAAACCAGGGTTTATAAATCCAGAAATCCTTCATGTGATGACACATGGTCACCTTTGCTAGCCACTCTACAGTGCAAAATTCAGAACCTCCTTGGATTAGCTCCTGTCAGAAACAATGCAGATATTCAGGAAAAATATATTGTACTGATTTAAACATTTCTGCTAAAAGAGTTGATAGGTTGACAGCATCTGAAATAATAGCATGAGCATAACCCTGATCTAAAAGAGGCAGCCTGAGACACCGTATAATGTAAGATCCTGCCTGTGAGTACTGAGGTGAGGAAGAGACAGGTCCTAATACTTAACAATTGAAATGCAGGCTTGTGTTTTCAGTCTGGTGTTGTTTCACTTCAAAATCCAGGAATACCTATGGCACTTCCATTGATGACCTACCTCTTGCACTTTCTGTTTCCCATGTTTATTTTCTCCCAACCTTCTCCTTGCTAGGTTGACAGTGCTCTTCTCTGATTTTGTACTTTTCAGTTCTTCTTGTGGCTATTTTCCTAATGTCTGCTTTTCAGAACTGTGGATACCTTATCCATGCACAGCTTCTAGGGATTCTGCCCAGATTAGGCAGGGGAATGGCAATGACAGAGGTAGATGAAGTTGCTCAGCATATTAGCAGGAAAAGCTTGTTAGGCTCCTTACCTGCTGATTCAAAGGTTTGTTGAATTCATCAGGCTTTAAACCTGATAGTCCTAGACCAAGCAAATGCAGTTTTGGTCTTATTTATTTTTAACAGAATAGCTTCAGCTTACCCCTGCAGGCTATTTTATTTTTCTCAAATTACCCAATTCGTATTTGCCTCCCTCAGGGTTCTATTTTCTCACTCCTGTCTATTACAGGCCGTGTTCCTTCTCCTCTAATTTACCCACATGGTACAACTCTACTGACTAAAGAGAAGAAATTCTTGCTTGATACCAAAATAAGCAAAAGCAGAAGCAGTGCCTGATTTTAACTTTGGTGAGCAGCTTGTTTCTCTTTGCCTGGAATCATCCAGTGATACCACAACTGGGAGCTGTAGTCAGACATCCAAACAGGACAAATATTTCTGGGTTTGCATATTACACTTTTCTGCTCCTCAGATTCAGGCTGCAAGGAAGAGGAAGATTAGAAAAGAAAATGTATGCATGAATACTTTAGCAATCTGCTGTGTTGGGAAGGAAAAAATGTAGAGAGCAGAGGACTGATTCATGGTGCTTTGGTTGAAAATGCTGTAGCCTTTAAACATTGCCTCAGTGTGGTCGGGGTGCTTACGGTAAATACATTTCACACCAGATGTGATCTCAACTATACATGACTTAGAATTTCCCTGCACACAGTAACTGCCAGTTCTGGGAGCCTGAGGATCCCCAGGTTTCAAAAAGACTGTTCCTGTTGTAGCTGTCCTGCCCAAGGGGTGCTGGCAAAATGAGCACAGGGGCTGGGGAGGCTGCTGACCCCTGAAGATCTCAGGCTTCAAATACTCTGTAAAACATAGATGCCAGTGTTCTGCTCCCAGGAGCTGAATAATGCCTTTTGTTCCCAAACCACATGTCTTTGCACTAGGAGGAGCGGGCACCATGAGAAGAGGTGATCTTCCATCGACCCCATAGCGTGCAAGCTCAGCAGATGCAGGAGGGCCCATAGGACATTTTCTTTTCTGGAAGAAAATGGATAATACATACATTGGCTGTGTTGTTATAGCATGCAAAAGTAGAATGGGACTTCTGACTCCTGCTGAAAAGTTATTGACTGCCTACTACTGTTGCCTCTGTGAAATCCCTGACAGTGATTGGGGCCAGGGAAATACATGTTATGATTTCTGCCCTTCACCCAGTGCCATATATCTGCATGATTTCCAGAAAGAATTCAAAGAAGTATTGTTGATGAGTTGGATGTGGATGTTGAGTTACAGAAAGATTCTGATTAGATTAGTATCAGCAGAGTGTTTTGCCAAGGGTGCGCTACTTTTGGAACTGAAGCTGGAATCGGGCTTGAATGGGGAAAACAGGAAGCTGATCTCGTGCACATGAATGGGCATCTCCAGCCAGTGTGGAGCTCCTGCTGCAAATACGGGGCTCAATCAGTGCATCTGTGCAGACCTAAGTTAAATGGTAGCCGTGCAAGCGTTCAAGGGATAAAGGAGGATTATTTCATAATACTTAGAATACAAATCCCCCTTTTTGTCCCAGCAGGACTGGGACAGTTTATGGCACTTCCTCAATGAGCACCTTCCTCCCTGGGCTGTCCCAGGCTGCAGTCAGGTGTGGCATTGCTTCATGCACTGCTGGAGCTAGCATGGCTTTTGCAGCAGGAAAGCTGCGACACGTCGGGCTTTGAGCAAGACACCAATGGTATTCCCTGCCTGAAACCAGGAGCGAATATTCGCCTATTTGCCAGCTGAAGCCTGTGGTGCTCTGATCCCCTTGCTTTGAACACTCAGACCTAGTCTGCAGCCAGTCTGGGATGCCTGCACATGTAACAGCCATGCCTTGCTGTCACTAGGTAGTCCAGAGACTTTGCATCATTCTGTGACAAGTCAGGCTCAGACCTAGATGTGGGCCTTGGCTGGCCAGGTCTCAAAGAGCCAGATCCGTGTTGCTGAGTCTCTACAAAGCTGTACAAATTGAAGGATTTAATCATGTCTGAATGTAATTTTGGGTAACTGAGTAATTGACGTAATACTGGTCACAATATGTTGGCTGGTGAAGACCACAATAAACTGTGCATGTCAGCTAATCATGATTAAACACTGATGAGGCCAGGCTAAAACTGCACTTAGCTGACATGTGCTGAATGCTATTTGTTCTTGTCTACACCGATTCACATGGCATTCAATGCAGCACAATATAGATAAGTCCTTTGGGGAAAGTGTAGCCCTGGTCAGGTCTCAGTGTTCCCTGACTGGCCAACAGCTGCTCCAAGCAGGTTTATAAAGGGACCACTTACCCATCCTTTGATGGAGAGATAAGCCACTGTAATGTAATTACAACCAAGGAGATGGGAGAGGGGAAAGAAAAAAATATGCCAATCATGAAGGGGGTACATGGAGAGCCCCTGATTCCTTCTAACCTAAACATTGTGGCAAGGAAAGAAGTCTTAATTAGGAAACGTGTAGGCATAGAACAGGAGCCCATCCTAAATGAATTGGGGTGTGATGAGCATAAAGAAAATGCTTTTTAAAAAGATCTTTGACTCCCACTGAGTGCTTGTTTCTTAGACTTCCTTGCCTAATAATGTCAGCATTTAAATGGCCCCAACTCCCAAATAACAAGGCTTTGAAGTTAACACCTCATTGAGGTATAGAGTTCATACGTTTGCTATTCCTATTATTTGGCTAGAAACCGTTTTCTGCATGGCTAGCTTAATAGGGCAACAGAATATTAAGTTGTATGGGGATTGAGAAAGCTATTCACACAAAGGAAAGAGCTACAGACTTCATGTATTTGAACAGAACCTGACAATTAAGAGAAAAGAGCAAAAGTCTGGGAAGTGCCGCAAATCACATAATTGCATGAAATTTTTTCATACCTGTGATATTTCCAGTGGCCATGCACAAACACAAGGGATTTTAGACTTGAGCTGTGTTAGGCAGTTGTAGCTGTAATTAAGAAAGGAGACAAACTGTTTTTTCCCTCCTGCCAAAGTTTTAAAGCTTCAAAATGTATTCTGCTCTTTAGCTGAAGAGAATGAAGATGTTTTGGGTTTTTTCATTTAAAAAAATGCGGGAAAATGATCTGGTGCTTGTTGGACCAGTTACTTACGCAATGGGTGATCTAGACTCAAGTCTCCCTCTGTAGTTTTCCACCTTTCCATTACAGAGGAACGCCTCAGCCACCAGGCTATCAGCTGTTTTAGAATCTTGTTTCTCTTGGTTTTGCCCCAGCATGCAGCAGATCTCAAAAAAAGGACATTTTCAAACAGCATCTTCTCAAATACGCCAAAAAATGGCTTTTCATTAATCTGCATTTTTTTTGGCCTGTTGTCTCCACTCCTGGTAATTCACTGTGGCAGAACAATTACCCCCTCCCCAAAATAGCTATTCTAAGTCATAGCTATCTGTGCCACAGAAAAGCCCAGAGCCTGCAGATAGAGACAGGGCTCTTTGGAGCTTGCTGCCATATGGCAGATGTTTTCTTACCCTGAAAAATTCATGAATAATCTGAACAGTGCAATGGAGAGAGTAACTGATGTTATTAAGCTCATTTGCAGGGGTAGGGGACTGAACCATAATGTGACTTTACCAAGGACATGCATTAAACTTTGCAGTGCCAGGATTAAACACATTTGACAGGATGTCCCAGGCTTTGACCACAAATAAAGCCACCTGTGCCCTCTAAGTACACCTTACAGAGCATAAATGAGGCTTTAGAACAATTACAGAAGTTGAAATTATTTAGTAAAGATCTGCTTGTTCCAGCACCCATCTGAATAACAGCTTCTACTTTATATTTCCTATGACTTTTACAGTTTAGAAGTTCTGGTGATAAAATTGTCTTGTGTTTGGGATTTGGGAGGTTTCTGGTCATTTATGTCATTCTTTCATTAATGTAGGCTAAGCTTGTGCTCATTTGTGTCTCTGGATATAGATATAAAACTACCTACCTCTCCCTAGGCTTCAATTAATGAAGGATTCCACTTTCATTCCTACCTGGTGTAATTATTTCACATCTATACCACTGGAAATACCATAGCAAAAGCCACATTAGGTATTCAGCTACAAGCAACTGGCATCCATGATTAAATTAGACAATTATTCTGGGTGTGCAACCAGAATAATCTTCTTCAAAAATATCTTTTTGATTCTGTGAGCCCTCTCAGGGCTTGGGAAGCAGATTGAAGGCAATTTTGTGTGTTTATATTCACTTTCTGCTGAGGATGTATCACGGTTTCCACACAAATTCACCGAGGTGTTAATAGCATCTGTTCATTTTATAGCAACTTATGGATTTAAAAATGGATGAATGGAGAGGAAAAACAGCCCGATCACCCTGGTGGTCGTGTCCCAATGACACGTTGTGCTGAACAGCAATGCCTCTCCTTTAAAGAAAAAACGCCCTTTTGCACGTGTAAACACTGAGATCCTTAAGCACTGTGTCCTTCCCCGATGTAAAATCACAGTGACAATAATTGCTTTGAGAAACAAAAGGGTCAGATTCCTCTCCTGTTGCGTAACAAAGTGGGAGATTGACGGGGTGGGCAGCCCAGGTGTCTAAAGGCTCTGTTCCCTCCAGGAGATGAAAATTTAGGTTCTCAAAATCCTTATTTAGCTGCAGACTGAATTAAACTCTTTAGAGAATTTAAATCCCTTCAGCTCATAGCCCAGTGAGCTGATTTTTGCTTTGGGAAGCAGGAGATGTGTTTCAAACAACAGTTGCAGGTGACCTTGCAGTGATGGCATTTTCTGGGGAGGGCAGGGGGAAGGAGAGGGGGCACACGCTGGAATTCCAGTCCTTATGCCAAGGACTGGAAAATGTACAATTGTTGGATAACATGCAGGAGTTCTCTCTCAACTCCAGAAGAGACTGAGAGAGATTATTCAAAATGTGATTTTGATCATCAGCTTGGACATACCTGTGATGGGAAAGATGAGCTTCTCAGCCTCTCCATTGAGAGAAATATAAACCATGGCACTGTGCCATGAGGAGGGACTGGGCTCCCATCTCAGAGTCAGTGAAAGTGCCACAGTGCCTGTTTTTGACTGTCTGCTGCACCTATAATCACTGATGTTCCCATGTGCAATGTGGCAACTTCTCCCTTGGCTGGGACAGGGAAGCTGGAGAGTGACAGTGATGTGTTGTCATGGGGGGACAGAGGAAAATGCAGTAAAAATAAAAACTTGCAAGCTTTGTTCCTCTATGTGTGTTCCTGAGTTTGAAAAAACACGGATTAAAGGTGGGAATAAAACCTGTGTTGCACATCCTGCATCAGAGGCACAGTTTGCTTTCTCCAACAACCAAGTGCTCCCTCCTTCCCCAGCCCTGATCCCATCCCTGCCTCATGCAAGTCCTGCTTCCATCTGACCACACACTGAAGCGAATCCTGTGGAAAACTGTATTTTGATGCATTAGTTCTTCACTGGGCTCGTGATTTGAGGCTCTCACTGTCCAGTCAAATGAGTTTTGAGCTGACACAGCAGCAGGAGGAGGGACTGGATCAAGAAGGAAATAAGGAGGAAAGAGTAAAGGGAGAATTGTCCCCTTCTGGCAGTAGGGATGCTTTAGATTAGCTCAGCCATATCGTCTGTCTGGACTATGAGAGTAAACTCTGCTCTGTTTTCTGTTATTGCTTGCTTTATGCTTTGTTTGTTTTGGTTTTTGATAGGAAGAAATGTAGCTGTATATATTTGGGAGAGGGTTTTGGGCAAACATCCTGGTCTGACATCTGTTCAGTGCAGTTTGGATGGGGATTTCTAGACCCCTCCCTACCAAAATTTGGGTTCAAAATGCTTCCCTATCCAGCACATCACAATTGCCTGTGGCCCCCAGGCTATTTCAAGAACACTGAAATGCTTTAATTCAGCCCAGGCTCTGTGCAGGTCACCCTGCTTGTGGCTTCTTCCCACGGTGCCAGCTACTGCTCCCAGTGCCTTCGAGGAGCAGCTCCAGGTCACACAGAAAACCAGGGCAAAGCCAGGAATGACATTCTCCTTTCCTGTGTTACAATCTGGTGTCTTAATTATTATTTAAATTCTTCCTGTTCAGTGTGAAGATCCCTCCCCTGTCTCCCAGATTTTTTGTATCTTCTAAGTGTCAGCAACAAAGGAAAATCCTCTGCAGAAATTCAGCTCTGGGGGAAAAAAAGATCTTATAAGCATTCATTCATTCATGCTTAAGAATGAATTTTCTTCAGCTGTGCTGTGACCTCACTTATACTGTCAGGAGAACTGCTAGATGAGTTTAAAATTACACTGCAGTGTCCTTCTTAAGCTCCCTTGTAAAATTTTGGGGTCTTGTTCAGAACGTTATTTTGTTCAGTCAAAGAACAGAAATGGGTGAAAGTATTTCATCATCAGAGCCCCTGTGGTCTGCTGGAAAAAATTATCCTGGCTATTATTATCTGCGTGAATATAATATTTCCCTCATTTTAGCAAATTTCTGTAATGCCTGCCTTGTTTTGGGGAACCTAAGCTGAGTAGACAGATTCTGATTTGTGATCTTTGTCACAGAGGATCAGGCCCTGAAGTACTTTGCTTCAGAACTATTAAGCTCTAACTGTGGAAAGGTGCCACCTAAATGGGCAACCCAAATATAACCTTCTAGCAGAGGAATCCTGTCAGTCTTCCTGTCATAGAAGTTTGGTTTTTGCCTTGATTTGAAACACTTAGGTATAAAAATCTCATCTGTTCTTGTTTCTTAAAGGCTTCTCTAATAACAGCATGTGGCTTGTGCTCCCCACCTTAAACCTGTGGAAAGCAGCAAGCCAGACATCATATTTTATGTGGCTCAAGAATTTCTTCATCAGAGCTTAACTGCTGTAGGATAACAGCAACAACCACCACCAACAAATAATGAGAACCAATAAGCCAGAGCACCTCAGGGACCTTACATGCGGTGGGTTTTGTGAAGAGAATTAACATGAAAGAGGGTTCAGTTTGGGGGTAGAGGTCAGGGCAGATAAACTCCTGTGTTCTGATACATTTCCTTAAAGTGGGAAATGCTTTAGAGAGCGAGGCTGTGGGAAGAGGCTGTCAGCAACGGGGTGGTCAGCGGTGTCAAGGGTGGTGGCCTATGTTTTTCTTCTGTTGCAGCCTTTCATCCTCCATCTGTCAAGCTCCATAATTTTCAAGCCAGACAGTCAATTTTTTATACAAACCTTTAACTTCTCCCAGGTCTGAAAGCACCCCTTTTATCTGGGATCCCTGCAGAAATGGCAGTAAGTGGGAGATTGTTTAAAGCTGGTGTCCGTGCTCGGCTCTCCTTGGGGTGGCACGGGGTTGCCATCGGGGCAGTGCCACGTGCCCTTGGCTCCTGCTGTGGTTTTCCCCTCCACGGCCCTTTGCTGACACTGCCAGGCTGTGGATCCCACATGGAGCTGGGATGCAGCACCGGAGGGAAAGGGAGCCAGGGAAAGAACTGGAGACAGCCACCCCGGAGGAGCACAGCACGGAGGACACAGGCTCCTTACTCGAGCCCCTGCAGAGAGCAGCAGTGGGATGAGCACAGCCTCACACGCCCTGCTGACCCGCTGGCCCCGTTGCTGGCTCGTGTGCCCAGTGCTGGCCACAGGGACTGCTGTCCCCAGGCAGGCACGGGGCTGAGCTTGGGCTCAGGACTAGCACAAGTCCAGGCTCTCTTCACGCCCTGCTGCATTCTAGCGCTTAGCTCGAGCTGACATCTTAGCACGGCTCGTGTCGTATAATTTCAACATGAACAAGACTTGGCCCACGCTCAAAATACACAGTGTTTAAGTGTTTAAATTAAGGTTTAACTGACTCAGACACTGTATCTACCTCCAGCCACTGTGCTGCTGTGTTATCAAATGCTACAAGCTGGCGTTCCTCCGTTCATCTGCGAGGATTATCACAGCAGAACTGGCAATAACTGAAGCATCCAGATGAGTTAACAAGGTGAAATCCTAGTCCCAGCAAAATCAGTAGGAATCTTCAAGTGGCTGTTTTGAGTCCTGTATTTCATCCAACCATCTCAGCTGAAGTTCTCCCAAGGAAGAAGCTTTGTATGTTACTCCATTCATTCCCCAATACAAATACATCCCTTAAACGTTCAAGGCATAATACTGAAATACTTGCAATAAACGGACTTAAGTTAAAAAATCATGATTTGTTAGCCTAGAAACATCATCTGGAAAAAGAATCCTTTTATACATAAGTAACTCTGAGTATAATAAGAATCATCATAATTCCTTGTATCTCCTGACATTGCTGTTAGTTGGATTTGCGAGTTCTGCTTTTCTGTGTTTTAACAGAAAATCATCCTGTTCTGTTCTATAACTGCTTATATGTTGTGGAAAACGACTGAAAATCCCAGTTACTTTTATGCATGTGCTTGACTAATTTAATGCAAAAAATGGCAAAGACTACAATTAAGACTGAGGAGGCTTAGCAAGACTGGGCCCAGGTCTGAATGAAAACATGGAACAGAGAAGGGTTTCTGATCCAGACTAAAAACTAAATTCAGATGTTACTAAAACTCGAATTCAGATCAGTTGCAACATTTGGAGAAGGAACAGAATTCCCCTGGCAGCAGGAGGTGTTTGGATGTGGGGATGTTACCTCAGGTGATGAGTCTAGAAAGGCATGGCAGAGCCCAGGTGCAGCAGGCTGCCCACACACCTTCCTCCGGAGAGCCGGACGAGGAGGCTCCTGCACAGAGCTGACACTGCCCTGCTGCTGGCTTTGGTCATCACCATTTTCACACGCAGCCCACTGCTGCCTTCTGCACTGATGTTGGGGAGCAGGGCCTCGGAGACATGGGAAAACAATCCCAACACTGTGCTGGGCTGCAAACCTTCAGAGCTGTGCTGCAAACCTTTTGGGTACTAAGCTTCCTAATCACTACCGTATGGCTCATAAAAGGAGCAACCTGATACCAAGTACCAAGAGGTTGTTATTCCTCCTCTCTGCCCTATCCCACTCCAAATGTAAGAACAATAAATACATTTACCTCTTGTTTAAGATCACTTAAAATAAGTTGTTTTAATTAAACCTCCTGGCAATCTATCTGCACTAAGTGATTAAGTGCCTCTTCTTTCAGTGAAAGCAGAAGGGATTATCACAGGACAAGACTGATTCGCTAGTGGACAGAACTAGGACTGGGTAAAGCTGCTGAATATTTTCCATCGAAATTCATGTGAAAATACTGTGCAGTTTCAATTTGTGTGATGTTGTTCCTCTCAAATATTTCCCCTCCTTTCAGACCTTCCTTCTCTCCCCACTGTCCCAGAGTCAATGAAATAGTTATTTCCCTCAGCTTAAAGTTCAGCTTTGAATATCAACTTTAAAAGCTGTCCAAGAAGTGACATTTCTTTACTCAGTGGGCAGCAAAATGCTGGGAATAAACTTAAAAAATGGAAAAGCAGCAATAGTGTGGATGAGTTATAGCTATTTAAAGTTGTAAAAATTTTGAGTTTGCATAGCAATCAGTCCTTTGCAGCTGCACCATAAAAAGTGTTTGTGAGCGTTGTTATGCTATTTTTACATTTTTGCTTGAAATATCTTGTGTGAATTAAAACTGGGTAATTATTTGTCCAAACCAAGGTTTTTACATCACTCTCAGCTCAGGAATCACACCGGTGGGTTTGTTGTTTTACTGCTGGCCATATCAATTTCAGGATGGAGAACGGTCACAATAAAAGGCTGTTTTTTTGTCTGGTAGTGTGCCTTGAGATGGTTATGGAAGTATCTCTCTTTTAGCCTCCCTACACTCTGTTTCATTTTCCAGTTCCCATCTTTCCCTGCCTTAGGCCTGTGCTGGTGCCTGACGTGATGGATTGGGTGGGAAGCTGAAGCAAAGTCTGGATGCTGGCATGGCCGGGGCAGGCAGGCCCTCTGGACAAACTGCTCTGTTAATTTATTGGGATTCTTTACCTGCAACCTCCCCGCTGTTTTAGTGTGGGGCCTCTCCTGGGCAGGGACAGGCCAGTGTGCTGTGTGGTGCTTTTATTGTGATGTGGACAAATGATCATTAGGGACTGGCTGGAAGCCATTGGATGTGGTGGGTGCAGGGGTGGTATTTAAAGGTATTTAAAGGTAAATGCATTAACAGCGCTGCTGCCACCTCCTTTTATCTCAGCCACCAGCACGCTGTGGGCTGGGCAGGCAGGATGCCACCAAGGGGACTCATTGCTGCCCTTTGCCTTTTACAACCCAGCTCCAGCTGGGGGGGAGAGGGAAAATGCAGACAAAATGTGGGAGTTCAGTGGGAGCTGCAGAGCTGTCCCTCACTTTTAATTTCTCCTGTTGGCTGGGAAGGGCTGTGTCGGCATTTGGCTGACTGGTTTAGCCTTGGATTTTCCCTGATGAGCAAATGAAAAGGATGTGTTAAAATATTATTCCCACCGTCCTTTTAATGGGTGGGAGTTGGGTAGTTCTGGCTCCTAATTTTAAAGATTTCTGACGTGAATAAGACACAGCACCAACCCCAAATATGATTTTTTTCTTTTTTTTTTTTTCTTTTTTTTTTTTTTTTGCTTGTCCTAATACATAGCATTGCCAGTGCTGGTGTGATTCTGTGTCTTTCTAACATTAAAAATAAAAAAAGAAAGAATAATAGATGAACCTGAGGATTTCTTAGTGTGTGGCATCTCAGAACGTATATGAGTATGAGGGTAGTGAGATGTCACTGCTCTGCTTTAATGAGATTTAGCAGGGATTTGAGCAACTGAGAAAATCTGCTGCCCAGTCTCCTGACCAGCTAAAATGAATTTTGGATTTTTCAGAAGAGGATCATTGCCATTCTGCCTTTTAATCACCCAGTATGAAGTTTGTATCCTGCATAATTACAGCAAAAATTCAGTCTTTTCAGGTTAGGTATGGAGTTATATGCAACTACAATGTTCTGCAGCATAAAAACCCTCCACTTGTAAGAGTCTGTCTTGCAAATAACATTTACATGTTTTCTAATTGGAAATAATCAAGCTTCTATTTGGCTGTACAGCTGTGGTTTGATGTTTTTAAAGGAAAGGAATTCCGGAAGGACTGTTCCTTCAGGAGAGCAAATTATTAAAGAAAAAGACAAAATGAAAGTAAAAAAAAAAAAAAGGGAAGAAAGAAAGCTGAACATTCCCTCACACATCTTTTCCAGTTCAGATGTCTAAAATACATGTGATCTTCCAGCTCATTTTCCTCTTGCAAATCATAGTGGGTTTTATTAGGACAAGTTTCATTTTATTGCCTTGTTTTCCTGTGAAGTCAACAAGTTAAACCAACAGGATTTAATTTTGGGTTGGCAGGCCAGCTAAGAGATAATACATCGTGTGCCCCGTTTTATCTCTTTCTTTTCCTTCCTCCTCTTGCTTCCTGGTCTCCTTGAGGTGCTCCACTCTGCTGCTCAACTTACTGGCCTAAAAAAAAGTCTTTGCAGGTGATTTATAGAACCCAATGGTTATTGTATGGCTAATGATTCATGGAACTTCATTAAATACCAAGTATGTGCCTGCTTACTGTCTGTGCACACTGCATATTAGAACCTTTGCACTCCCCCTTGCAAATTGCCCCCATTAAAGTCGCAGACAAAAGGTCCTCTCAGTAGCTTACATATTTTCCCACATGTGAGAGAGCAATTGGAAACTTCCTCTTGATAACTAAAAACTTTTGAATTAGAATTTATGAGAAGGGTCTTTTGGTCTCATTGCCTAAGGGCTGAAACAGATCCCAGTGTGTACAAGCGTTCCTTTGATGCGTGGAGCTGCACAGGGTAACATTTTTTAACAGGATCAAACAGCGTAAGGCAGGGACAATGTGTGGAGGCCCTTGCTCTGACACAAGGAGTCAGAGCCTGTGTTTTTCCAGGGCTAAAAATCTTAAAGTAAGTGTCCAGGGTAGCAGCAGCAATTTATATTCCTTTTAAGTGTGGCAAACTCCTAGATAAAATAATGGCAGTCAGTGTTACAATTTCCTTTTCTTTAGTGTTCCTCTAAAAATGCTTTGAAGTGGCTTTTACCTTTGGGAAAGTATTGTATATGTGTTAGGGGAAAACATATTAAAAAAAAAATAAAGGGCCAGCTTTTAATTGGTGGAAATCAGCATGGCTCTATTGCAGGTATTAGAATTTCTCAAGCTGTGGATATGACTAAAAAGTCTCTGTCATTTCTCATTGTGGGTTGATATATTCCTGCCCTTGGCTGGACTATCCTTTTCTGAGTTTACTACTGACAAAACATTTTCCAATAACATTTCTTTACAAAGGCAACAAAAAATTTATCCCTGCATCTAGCTTTCAAACCAAATATCTTTCCCATTATTTCAGCTGCACTGTTCAAGGAGGCACTGCCATATGAACTGGCTGATCTGACATCTCTACAAAAAGGTCTTGACGAGCAGAATTTGTCTGACCTAACAGCAAAAGGAAATGTCTCAGTACTCATTTAGGTGCACGATGTATTGTAGCAGCATACTTGGCAGAAGCTGCTGCTGTGGAACTTCAGAATTGGGGGGGAAGAGACCCAGGGCAATGCCCTCTGAACCTTCTCCCTCCAATATGAACTCTCTGCCTGAGCTGTGGTGAAACCCCATATTTCCCTTGTGTCACCTGTATCCCCAGCCTCAGGTTCTGTGTATGGTTATGCCCTGGAAGACTCTCTATGGTCATGTCCTGGAAAGGTCTCTCTTCTCCTGCTCTCCACTGGTCACTTTGAACCAGGCATCTTCCCATTGGGTGTCCCCTGGTTCCACCTCCCTTTAAAAGACCCCTGCAGAGCTTCCTCAGTCTCTCCTGGGTTACTCCAGCCACCTGGGTGTCTCCGGACTTCCTCCCTGGACCCTCACAAGGCAACACTGGATTTACAATAAAAAGGCAATTATCACAGAGAAGAGCCCTCTGTAGCCTTTCATTCTCACTGACGCCTTTACACCACGCCTGGGGTAATTCTCATTTCCAGAGGAGCCAGCAGAAACAGGTCATCTGCGGTAGCAAGAACTCTGAACTTTGGGAGAGTTGCAAAACCATTGCAAGTCGTCCTGGCAGGGATGGATTTTGCTGGCATATAGGATGCTGTAGGTACCTCGAGAGCTCCGGGTTAAGCGTCCTTACTGTATGGGCTTTCATTATATCTGCCTTCCCACTGTGTACTTCTCTATGCAAAGAAGAGTGGAGAAAAAAGAACTGCCTCGTGTTATGGGGCCAGAACATCACAGGCATTATCATAAAATGATCACATTACATCCACCCTGTTGTTGCATTATAGCAACAGAGATGGTTTTGAGACCATTATTTTCTGCTTTCACATTGGCAACACTTGTAAAACCTGCCATGATATTCAAGTCACACATATCAGCTAAAAGGGATGTTTTCACCAAGCGAAAGAATCAGGTTTGAAAAACTTGATCTTTCTTTAATGCAGCACTCCAACTTATTCTGCAGCTGATAAATTGCCTCTGTCTTTACACCACTTGTAAGTCTTCCAAAGGAGACAGAAGATTTTACCCTTGATTACTTCTGTAGTCAGTTAAATGCCAAGTGCAGTTTTCAACATAAATTTGGCTTGATCTCAGAGTTGCAAATTTTTTTATTCTCCAGGAACACACTGCCATAGCGTTTGGACCTCAGTGGTGACTTTTAGAGAGCAGGGTATATTGAATATAAAGAGCTCAGAGAAAGAGCTATCTGAAAGATCTGAAAAGCCTCCCACATAAGTCAGAAAAGGTAATGGAATTTGTGGTGGACAATAAGAAATTTCCTGGGGATGGAGTGTCTCTGCTTTTATGGTGACAGTGTCTTTCCCTAAGATAGGTTTGGTTGTTTTATTACATTTTTTTAATTATTAATATCTCTGGCTGGATAATTAGAGTTATACATCATACAATTTATAAACATATGTGCAATGTCTGCTCTATGCCATTGTCAGCTTACTCACAGGGCCGTATTTCACCAGTTTGGCTCTGTCTGACCTTGTCTCATTTTAGATGCATTAAATTACAACTCCAGTACATTTGGGCTACTAAACTGACAAAAGAGATCCCCAAATCCCTTTCTTTTCCCCTGGCAGAATGGAAACACAGAGACAGAATAAGATGGCTGAAAAGAAGGGAATGAGTGAGATGGCAAACTACCTTCCCCCAAGTTTCAATCTGTAACCTCAATGGGAATTTGGAGTATGTTTCTCAGCAAAGGTCTGGGTGCACATAGGAAAGATGTTTATTGTAAAATATTCCTTTCTTTCCATATGGGCAGCATATAAAGCAGTGGCTTGGTTGGAGTCGCTTCCTTGAACTGGAGTGTCCCAGACTGAAAATTCCAGGACACTGAATGGGGAGAAAGATTTTTCTTTGTGAAACACTTTGGAAGTTTCACGTTCAGATATTTCATCCATCCTCAATAAAAGTCCTCTGCAAGCAGTTCATCAAGACAGATGTAGAAATATCTGGCTGTTGGATCAAGAGAAAGTAAGATATGTTTAGAGCAAAATTAGACAAAAGGAGAATGATTAAGTGTAGGTAAACATAAAGAATTGTTTATTCTAGTTAAAAGTAGGTAAATATTGTCAGTGTGGAATAATAGCAAAAAACTTGTTGTTGGAATAAGCAGGAGATTTCTCTGCTTCACAAAGACACAAGTGGGAGTTGGCCCTGCGCTGAGATTTCTTTTGCGGCCACTCTTGTTTCAGCTGCAAGGTTTCGTAATTCTCACAGGGAAATCTGGGAAAGCAACATTGGGAAATGATGATTTTGAAAGTTCAGTCAATTTGGGTGACATTTGGCATAATCTTTTTTTTCCTTCTGGTGAGATTCCGTGCTTACTTTCTTGGCAATAACTAAGAATACAACGTGGTTTTTAATTGCGATATGGGGACCTCTACCAGGATAACCTGAGGGCAAAACAGCTGCACCCAGTCTGTTCTTCCTCCTCTTCCTGAGTTTAAATAAAATCTGGTCTTGTCTGAATATGCACCCAGAAGACTGGATGGTTCTTTAAGCCCCAGTTAGGGAACATATTTAAGAATATGCCTAATTTTAAGCGTGTGCTTAAATCAATGCGACTTAAGCAAATGCTTGAAGTCAGGCATGTGGTTGAGGTGTTACCCTGAATGTGGGTCCTAATCCTTAAACAATAGGAAAGCCCAGAGGAAAGGGCAAGCTATCTGGGTTCCATTCTTGGCTCTTTTGTTGGTCGTGTTATAGTCTATAAAATAAGGATCTTTATTCTTATCCCTCTTTGTGAGGCACATTGAAAATTATCAGGGAAAAGCACTCTGAATACTGTTATTATTGGCTATATTTCTTGAGACTGAAAAAAAATTCAGAGACAGACATTCTCAGTGGATTTCTGGTTCTTCCTCCTTTTACTGGGGCAGGAAATACCATGAGAATGGAAAGAAGGATGCATACCCATGATCACAAATAATCTTAATCTCCTTCTTTGCGCCGCCGCTGTAAATAATTAGACATTGCTCCACTTTGGTTTCTGGACGTTCCCGCGGCGCTGCAGCCTGGCTGTGTGCAGGGGTACCTGCTCCTGGTGCCACAGGCGAGCTGGAAGCTCTGCAGGGACATAACAGGGCAGTGGGGAGCGTGTGTGAATGAGGGGTTTGGGGAAGGAGGGGAGGCCCTGCGCTCCTGAGCCCACACTGATGGTGGCAAACAGGAAAGAGGCACAAGTTTGTGTGAGTTTATGAAAGGAACACTCGGATCGTGACTGCTGAAGGGGCAGCACGTTAAGGCAAACAGCCCTGGGCCCCATATCTGTTGTTAAATGCTGCTCCCACCAGAGGGGTGTTGCAGGACCAGGCTTGTGGTGCTCAGCTCCTGTGTTACTGCTTGGCTGAGAAAGCTGGAGGCAGCCAAGGCTCTGTTGCTGAGGATAATTCAGAGTTCCTCACATTCTCACTACCTGAAGTCAGCGCTCGCTCTCCAGCTCCCATGCGAAGGGCCCGGAGCCAAGGCCATGAGCCTGTGTGTTTGTGTTCAGGACAGTTAATATTTATGATGCATCTTACTGGGAAAATTAGTATAAAGCTGTGCTCCAACAGTACATTTATCCCATGACCTAGTTTTATGAATAACATGCTGAAACACGGCCTGCTTGATTTAAACCTCTGTCACCCATTCTGATGGATCCAGTGCCCTGCTTAGGCTTAGGCAATGCAAGCCAAGATTTGTGCAAAAATGTGATGTGTAATAGTGCAAGGTAAACAGATGGTAATGCTTTTGTTAGTACCAAGTGCATACAAAGATATTTATCAAAGGACCACATGTAAGGTCCATAGCTCTTGGCAGGGATCCCTACGCTGTTACATCAGCTAATAAGAATAACCACTTTATTGCACTACACACAGTTTTTGTAGGGTTGCTTTAAACTGTGCAGGCAGCTCCCAGACTTGCCACAGTTCATACACTAAGAATCTGATTCTGAATAGTGTTGAACATCTATAATACCCTGTTGTTTTTGTTGTTATTTTTATTTTATTGCTATGGATCTTGGCATTTCTCCAGCTCAAATCCCTTCTAGGGAATTCCACTGCTGCTTAGCAGCTCTGAAATAAGTGTAAGAGAGCCAGGTGGTGAATACACTGAAATGCTGGAGGACAGCTACAAGAAATGGTTGGTGACAGATTTCAAAGGGAAAAGGGTTGAACTGTAAAGGTTGGAAGGGAACTGTGACAGTGCTCCAGCCACAGAGAAAGGCAGGAAACTCTGGAGAAGTTTTTAAAGAAGAGAAGTGTGACTAAACACAATTTATGTCAAAGAATGTTGCATCTGAAGGCTGCAAAGCTGGTTGAGGTTGGCAGAGTTTCCTCATCTGATTTATACTCTCTTCCTTCTTCACCATCAGCAGACATTACTT
The DNA here is from genome assembly GCA_013398175.1 of Climacteris rufus. Taxonomy (NCBI): domain Eukaryota; kingdom Metazoa; phylum Chordata; class Aves; order Passeriformes; family Climacteridae; genus Climacteris; species Climacteris rufus. The sequence goes on along the minus strand of VZRZ01004624.1, from coordinate 26,186 downwards.
GTATCACGTCCTGGGGAATCTCAGTCCTTGGAACACTGGCCGTGCCCCTGGGGGTATAACAAGTAACTGCAGAAGGGGGAAAGTAAGTTTTCAGCACTACAGCCACACAATAAGAATTTTGTCATCCTTTCCTGTCCCCTGGGCTGTTTCCACCCGGTAGCACTTCATCTCTTATGCTGGCAGAGCATGGCTGGTTCATTGGCTACACAGTGAAACAATTTGGAGAACGAATTCGACTGAAAATGGACACAATTTGACATTTTTTTGCTGCCAGGTTTGTTTTCAGACAGATCCGTTTCCTAATCTGTTTTCCCTTTGCACTGGTTTGTGCCAGGATGAAGAAATGCTGCTCGGGAGTAGGAATGAGCAGGTGGGGAAGGACAGAAGGGCTTCTTTCAGGTGACGGTGCTGGGCCACACTGGTCTGAAGTGTTTCTGGAGATATTCAAAACCCACCTGGATGTGCTTCTGTGTAGTTACCTTGGCAGAGGGGATGATCTCCAGAAGTCCCTTCCAACCCTAGGGATTCTGTGATTCTGTGTAGGACAGTTCCACGTGGGTAGCAAGGAACTACTCCCATGGGAACTACTCCATGAGTTAAAATTCTGCACTGAGAGTCAGAAATGTGGGCAAGGTGCTGATGGAGGAGAGCCCTGCCTCAGGTGCCAACTCCCACAGACTTCAATCCTTAAGCACATAATGTGATCTTTCCTGGGTATGCTTCTCTGAACCATGGCATGCAATTAGTTGGAAAATGAGAGTAGAGAGTGCGAGTGGGGGCATTTCACATTTCTGCCAAATATCCACTTTTTCAAACAACTGTCTGCACTGGATGAGATTTGGAACCCCTCATACTCATTCAGTGGTACTTTATTCCATAGCACTGAAGTTTTTTGGAGTCTCATGGGTAAAGCATCACCAGAAGATAGGTAAGGGTGTGGCAGTGTGGGCTATGTTTGTGTAGCACTGCTTCTGTCACTAGCATGGTTTCAGACTGGACTTCCAACTCCTTTGTCCTTGGACACTTTCTATGAGCAGATGACTTTATAAATCGGATCATAAATTTTCCTCAGAGATGCAAGATCTTCATGAACTGGATGACATATTGTTGTTGTTATTGTTTATTTTTTTTATTATTATTATTACTACTACTACTTAAATACTGCCTTCCTGTCACTGTAAGGATAATTTACTCTTTCAAAGACTAATTTGAATCAGCCTTTGAAAGAGTAAATTCTGTTTAAGAGTAACTTCTGTTTAATACTGTTTCAATTAGACAAGAAGTAGGCCTGAAGAAAGAACTTTTGCAAAATCTTTCTTAACTCATGGTGATTTAAATTCACCCCATTCAACAACGCTCATTCACATCCTTCATTTTAAGAACTGAATGTGTTTGATTTTGAAACAGTGGTGTGACTCAGAAGCAACTAGTGCTACATTAGCTCTTACAACCATCTTTCTGTGAATTTTATGTCAGGGTTTTCTAAAGTTAAAATCCAAAAATACAGCCCCTGATCACTGGGAGAGCTCACAGTAATTGTGAGGCAGGAGAAACACAGCAGTGGAGCACATACACTCTTGAAGTCCTTTGCCTGCATATCTGCAGCAAAACTATTAAATCAGCCAACTTCTTGGTCTGAGGGTTCTTTTAAACATTCTGTGTATTGTAAACATTCCTCTCAGTTTTCTTCTGTATTGTGGGAAATGTCAGAATTCAAAGGTCTGTCATTGACTGCCATGATGACCACTGCCCCTTCCCAGAGACGAAACAAGCCACAGCACCTTTCCTAGGACTGCTCTACTGCATTGGTGTTGGCAACTTTCCATCTTAGAGCTTCAATAGCCCAGTATTCTTCCTTCTGCTGCTTATTATCCCACAAAGTTTTTCCAGTTTAAAGCCAGCTTGAAGAGGCTCATCTTGGACTTAAGTTGGGAATGAAGTGGATGCGCAGTGGAAAAACAGAAAGCTCCAAAAAACTGGCCATTCCTCTAGAGCAATGACCAATTTGGGGCCAAATGGGAGCTGGGAGGATGGATCCCACTCCTGTTACACTTCAGCTGAGGTTCTGCTTTTGGCCATGTTGATTTCTCACGTTTCTGTTAGAATTCTGAGAGTGTTTCAACCACTTGCCAGTAGGTGTGACAAGTGCCTTGTCTAATCTTTCTTCTTGCTGATTCTTGTTTCCCTGCGTTCCTCAATCAATCATTAGAACTAGGAAAGTGTCTGGAACAATAGCCTGTAAGCATGACATTTGGGGAAGTTTGCATTTAAAATTAGAAATTTAGGCTTCTGCTAAAATTTCACTCAAACCAGAACTTCAGGTCCCTTTTTTTTTCTTCTCTGAAGAATGTGAATAGATTTTTCTGAAGCCTGAGTTACACTGTACATCAATCAGATGTAGGTTTATATCCATCCTTACCAGTTGCCTCTTGAGCACCTCATCTTTCCAACACACTTGGGCAGACCTTCAGGGACCGGGAAGATAGTTGAGGGTTTGGGCACTTAACACCGGTTGTGCTACAGCAGTATATTAAAACAAACCTCCCTGAAGTAATTGTTTACACAACTGATATTGCCAGGAGCAGGAGTGGATATGAAACAACTTTTATTTCAGGGCTACACACAGTATCTGGTTGATGGTAGAGCTGATGTACAGCCAGGATGCCCAAGGTTTCATTGTGGTTTTTCCAGTTTGCTTGACAAGTTGAAATATGTATTATGATGCCACGTGGAAAATGAAGGCCTTGATTATGCAACCCATTTTCAGATGAATTATCCCATTTGGTCAAAATAGATCAATTGTGCTTGTTGGACTTGCGTTTTCATTTTTAAATTAAGAGGTGAAACACTGCTTGAGGAATTGAGTTGAGATTTCTAAGTCAATTGATAATTATTGCAACTTCATTCCTTGACATGCAAGTTTTATCTGCATTTATTTCCTTCAGAGTGCCACGTGTTAGCAGGGCTAGGAGATGGAAGAATGAGATGCTCTTTCCATGACTCATTAATTTTAGAAATGTTTCTTTTGTTAAAAATTAGTACAGTGGCCTTGGGACAAGGCAAAGGCAGGGAGGGGATTTTATTTTGCCACAGGCAGAATGTTGAGACTTATGGGCTTTTCTGCTTGAATGAAGATGAGAAAATGGATTGTATCAGTAGGGCTGCTCCCTTCACAGGCAGCCTGGAAGGGCACAAGGACCCTGAGCCCTGAGGACAAGCCCCTGCTTCACAAATGGGTGCCCAAATGGCACCACAGCTTCCTGCAGCACTCGAGGTGCAAGGTGTTTCCTTCTCCCAAGGGGATGCTTAGTTAGCATCACATTCCACATGACTGTCCTGTAAAAAACATTCCTGTGGTCACAAGGCCAAAATTGGCTTCTCCTTAAAAGCCTGAAAGGGCAAAGAGGAGATTAAAACCTATGTGGGTCACAGTAACCCTCTCAAAATGAAGAGACTGGCACAGAATCCTGAGAACTAGCTTTCTTTTTCTCATTTCCAGACCAAAAAAAGAGAATAGATCCTTCCAGGCTCTGGTTTTAAGTGCAGTGGCTCTGATGCCAGGTCAGTTTTCAACCATCTGGATCATCTTACGTCAAAAGGAAAACCTTTCTTAGGTTTCAGACCAAAATGTAAATGAATTATGAAAGTCAACTGAACCAGGTAAAACCTGTCTAGAGGGGAATTGTGTGATGTCAAAAAGAGAGAGAAATAAGTAAAAAAAAAAATTAAGAATTATTTTTGAAAAGCACATAGGAGCCTTTAGGCACAGAGAGATGCAGTACAATTCATCATCAGACAGCTCCCTCTGTAAGCTGATGTGGGATAAAGTTGGTAGAGGGTGACAAAATCTGTACCCAAGCTGATCAAACCATTCAGGAATTAGAAAGAGAAAACATGGACATTTATTACGCAGAGGCCTGGTATGATTTCTGCCCTTTGCTGGTGGTTAAATACCTGTTTAAAATAACTTAAAACTGAAAAGCTTCTTTTAAAAGATTTTTTGTGCCAGCATAATGCTAATAAAATCTAAATATATGTGCTTTATGAGTACAGCTGTGCAAATACATTTTCTGTAAGAACCAAAAGTGGGGAAGGAGAGAGAGGAAGGAATTGAGGGAGAGTGAACTCAGCTTACAAACAAGAAATGGGAGGGGAAATGCATTTCAGACTGAATGAGATGTCTAATTTGGAAGATTCCATTTGTCTTTTTTTCTTTTTTTTTTTTTAATAAAATGTAACTGAAGATCCAAGTGAAGTTTTTGTGCAAAATGAAAATTTGAAGTGTTCTGTCTTGATAAACTGTGAGAGAAATAATTTAAATTTGCCAAATAAAGCCAATATTTGAAAAAAGATTCAATACAAAAACTTCATCCTTTTGGCTATGAAGATTTATAAGTGACTTAAAAAACACGACAGAAAATTTCATTAATTTCTTTTTACATGGATTTTTTTTTCCCTCATGCCAACATTCAGTTGATTGAGCAGCATTCAATGTAGATGTCAGAGTTTAGAGACTGGGGTTAATGTATATATATATATATATATATATAATTATAGTCACTCTTCAATCAGTCTTCATGTAGTTTATACCTTGGTGTGACAATTTTGCACCCCTGTAATACTTTTTAAATTTTTTTTCTCTAACCAGAGTCATGGCATTGATATCTGTGTGATTGCTAATAAATTGCAACCTTAGAGAACACGTTTTAGCTCTCCTCTTTCTGAAACAGGATAAGGCAACGACACCAATATGGTCAATGGTGCAAATGAGGTGGGTAGAGAATCCTAAGCACTGAGGCCATGCAAAACTTTGTGTTGTCTACCAGGTGTAGGAGTTACTGCCTTCTCAGCCAGTATCTCTGCAAAGAATGTGTGTAAGTGATTACAAGCACTGCCTTGATATTTTTTATTGAATTGTCCGCACTCTGCTTCTTCTCCAACAGCAGCAGACACCTAAAAATAATCATGCCCTGCACAAACCTCCAGAAGGAACACACTAATCCTATCCTGGAATACAGTAATACCTCACAAAATACCCAGAGTGATAAATGTCTCCCAAATTTTCCAGGAGAGACACGGGTCAGTGTGATGGTAAATGAAAAGTTTCAGTGGAAACAAAGGTATTTTTTCATTCGAAAAAAAATTGGCTTGTGTGATTTTTATGTTCATCTTCCGCCTTCTCTTTTTTGAAATTAGATTAATTTTCAATGGGAAAATGTGTCAATTTGCCCTAATAAAGAGCCTTTTGAGCTCTGACTAATGCTTGGACAGCAGGCCTCTGAGGAATGTCAGGAGATGGAGCAGCAGCATTCTTCTGGCTGCTGCTCCGTGCGAAATCAGCATCACAGCCCGGCTGCCTTACTACGCTCCTGGAATTCCTGTCACTCAGATTAGATGTGAAACTCGGGGCTGGATCACAGAACACGCCGTTGCCTTCTTCTCTGCGCTTTAAAGTTGCAGCCAAATCACTTGGATATTTTGATCTCTGGAGCTGTGTGTTCTCCTACCCAAACTCCCCTTACACCTTCTGTTTGAAATGTCAGTGTTTACTCAGTTTCTGTCCATGCTTTTCTGTCCTGTTTGCCAGCTTGAGCCCTTTTTATCCAAGGTGATTTTCTCTTAACTGGAAGATAAAATTATTTGGTCTGAAAGATTCTGTGCAGACTTCAAAATGCTATTATTTAAATAAAGGGTGTACAAAGCCACCTTTTATAATTAAACCGGTTTATACATGTGGAACATGCTGGCTGTATTATGGAGAAACAATCATTTTAAATTTAAAACATGCTCTCTCCCTCATTACAGAAATATATTCTGCTTTTTTTTTCTTTTACTGTTTTTCTTTTTTTTCTTTTCTCCTCCCCCCCTCCCCCACT
>VZRZ01004624.1:1162-20293 GCA_013398175.1 Climacteris rufus | reverse complement strand
CCCCCCCCCCCCCCCCCCTTCATTTAAACAGAGAGGCCATTCCTTTCTCCATCTGAGTTAAATACCACAGTATCCTTTTCGGCAGGCTTCTAAGCTAAATCTAATCAAGCTGTGTCACAGCTCTGTCAGGCAGGTTGCTCTTTCTTTGGCCTTGAATAATTGGAAGAATGTTGGCACTTGTGCCTGGGCCATGAGAACGTGACCCGAGTTGATATTTAATCTACTTCAGTGCTAGGCTGCACTAGGACTGGGGTGTAAGCCAGGCCTCGGGAGCAGTGTGTTACCCATCACCAGCACTCATTTTACCTTGAAATGGATTCCATTTGATGTATCATTACACCGCTGCAGGAGAATGCTTTAATGAGACAGATACATGCGCTGGAAAGGATTAAATTGTTGTCCTTTAAACTCTTTTCGGCTTTGCTCGCCTAATAGCTACAAGGTGCTGGGAAGTACCTGGGAAAGGCAAAGAGGTTACAGAGGTGGCCAAAAATAGCTAAAACTGAAGGTCTGTCATCTCTGGATCTGCAAGCACTTTGCTACAATTGCAGATATCTGGTCCATCCCTCTCTTCCACAAATCAGAAGTAAGCACTGAATTTGTAGCTGTGTTTCCACCTCTTCCCAGGGAAACGTGGTGCTATAAGGGAATATCCGAATTGCTTCATGTGTTTGTGACTTCGAGGTGCACAAAGCAAACATTCATCACCACTCGGGATGTGGGAGAGGGAAGTTTTCATTCCTCCTCTCACAGGCGCATACAAGCTCCAGGAGCCCGCAGGAAAGAGGAAATTCCTCTCAGATCTCTGGGTTGCTCCTGCTGGGCAATCCGAAGTCACAATGGATTTCATTCGTTTTGTTAACACTTTCATGAAGATTTCGGTGAGAGCCTGTGAGGTCGGGGGTAGCGGAGGGGGAGAAATAGCAATTAGAACCTTTTCCAAGGAGAAGTGTAAATTGCCCTTTTCTTGCCTCACAAGAAAGTCTTGTGCCTTGAGTGACTCGCCGAGGCTGAAGTGTTTGGAAATGCCCTACACTCAGGTCACACACCCCAGCAACTATTTGAACTTTGCCAAATGGAGAGGGGAACATACCCACAAATCGCAAAGGAGTCTGAGGCAGCGTTCAATTTGCATTAAAAAAAAAGGTGATCCCAATGACCCTTTATCTCTGACAATGAGATGTATCCATGAGGACACCGCAACCGGCGATTTCCATCCTAAATCTCCGTCTCAGGACTGTTTCTGCCATCCCCGGTCTCACGCCGCTTGCCCCCGGGCCGTGCAGGGATGCTGAGGGCCAAGGGGCAGCACCTCTGTGTTTCAGCACATCCTCCGAGGGATGTGAACAGAGGGAGAAAAGATCTTTGTTGCGGGGTGAAGTTGTGAGACACTAATCAGGTGTGTTACTGATTAACTCGGTCTCCTCTGGAATGTCAATGACTTCTTCTCTGCCAGGCTACAGTATTAAGGGATGGAGTGTTTGTCCCTTCCGTGTACTCCCCCAGTCTAATTTCCACTTACACTGTTAGCAGAGACCAGCACCTGCTTTTAGGCCACTCTCGGTCCTGAGTGTGCCTTTTACATTTTACAGTGTGTGAGTCTCGATAAAAGCAAAGTGCTGCTTCAAAATATGATGTTAACTATAAATTTTCCCCCTTCTTACTGTGATAAATCACTATGTGGTCTAGAGAGCAACCTCCTCAAACCTTGCAGGTCAGGCTGAGGATAATGCTTTGAAGACAGCTGATAAAACAGCCTTCTACATTCGTGCTTGGATTCCGTGAAAGATCCAGGATGCATTAGCAAAGGTAATGCCGATAGTCTTTTTATACCTCTTTTTGTGTATAAAATGATTGGATAAATATGAAAAACTGTCTGTAGGACAGACAAGAGTGCTCATGGTTGACCATTATCCACAGTTTCTTCTCTGTTTATTTTGACTATGAACATTCACAAGACTACAGAGCCCATTCCTCGCTGGGAATGTTTTCCCACAAGTAGGACAACAATGTCAGACTGACCTAGAGGAAGTTATTCTCTCTTATGTTTCCTTTGAGGATTTTTTTTCGTTGAAAGTGACTTGTTTCAAATTAAGTGAGGCCAGCAGAGATGATCCTCTGTCACTGTCAAAGTGACAGCCACCACATTGTCCTGTTAGTGGGCATTCTGCTTTTAATTTCACCTTCAGGCAGTTCCTTTATTTCATCTGCAGACCATTGGGAAAGTGTGTACCGAGCTTATTTGCAAAATGGATTTTCCCTGGAGTGCTTTGATACCTCACAGTTTTGAATAGTTGATCAACCCACCTCTGCCACACCTTTGCCATTATTATCTTCTTGTTTCACATAACCATGATTCAATTTTTAATAAATCTTGGATTTACCTGCAAGTCACCTGCAAACCCCACATTTCTCATCAAAATAAAATGTTTGGACCCAAAATTTCAAGGACATAAACAAGCCAGAAAACAGAATATTTGCAAGAGAGGACATTCCTCAGCCAGTTATGGTTAGAAACACAAACAAACAAAATCTCCCCCAAATGCTAGAAAAATTATCATTTTTCTGACCTTTGTCAGATCATCAGGTCTTTCCAATGGATTTCAGTGAGAATAACAGAAATCCAAGGAGTGCAGGATCAGAGGCTTCTGCTGTTTCACTTATTTTCTTACACCTTGTGCATAATCTTGGGTAAGACACATCTCTGTTTACAAATCACTTTCAGATAAACAGCCAGGGGAAAATCTATTCTCTACTCATGTGACATCCATGACCAATCAAAATCACATATGTTTATTATTTAAATTTATTGCATGCATTGATTACAAACAGGAAATTTGGATTTTTCCTGTTACCTGCTAATATGAGACATTATTTAATAATTTTCCAACTAACTGATTTTATGTAGAAATGGGGTATCATATATATAGTTGGAGCTAAAGAAATCCTGAACTTAGGGATTTATCTAATAGATGAGATATGTCTAGAAAAACAATTCATCTGACGGAGAAAGCTGAAAGAAAATGTGCTTTTTCACAATTTTATTTTCTCCCAAATGACAAAATGTGAGTGTTTTTGGCAGAATTGGAACACAGGCAGTTGCCTGCTACTAAGTTTGGGGGACTTTGATTTCATTCTGCTGTGAAATAGTACTTCAACATAAATATTCATAGCCTTATGCTTAACTTTAAACAGCTGCTTTAGCTGCCTGTGTTCATAGACGTGGTCTTCATATGTCAAAGAAATGACCAGACACAAGCAAAGAGCAAGAGCAGAGTTTTCAGAAGGAAGAAAAAACCCTTTTTCTGTGGCATTTTGGAGAAGTCCAAAGCGTATCTCCACAGCTTTTGAACTTAGATGCTAAACGCAGTGGTTGGGTTTAGGGAACGCAGGAGAGTCTCCTTTGGTTTGCACAGTCCTGTCTCTTGAGCTGCATTTCATTTTGCAGTCACAACAGCACAGAGTACAGTCTTGAACTGAACAATTCCTTCAGCCCTTCGAGGGAAATCTTAGTGGGAACTCACTCTGCAACATTCACTGGAGATGCAAATGCAGAGCAATGGGCTAAACACAGCAGAATGCGGCATTAATCGGCATTTCCTGCAATGCTGGGACTTGTTGTCCAAGTGCTTCACGTACATCTTGCTCACACTTAGATTCATAGTTTTTTATTTTATGTAAATGCAGTTGGGTTGTTTTTCTAAGGGGAAAAAAAGGTACTTTCACTGTAGAGTTCAAAGCTGCTCAGTAATACTAGCTCTTTTTCCCTTACTAGAAATGGAAATATCTGGTTTGTGTTTAGAGCTTGGGCCCAATGTTATAGATTGTCCTAGTAAACAGAGCCTATCAGAGATTCACTGAAGAAATAGACATGGGTTTTAAATAGCAATTAAATTAATTTCAAGCATTTTCTCTCACTCTGATGACTAGGCATGAATTTCAGTAGCAAGTTTGCAAAACAATTGATTAGTGCCTGGCAAAGTTAATAGACATGATGACTCTATCCCTGTCTTTTCACATTAGCAAGCTCACACACAGTGGAGAACTTTGCCTTTGAAACCTTAGTTCTCTTTCCTTTTTTTTTCCCCCCACTATCTTCTTTACTCTTTCTCACAGTGGTGCAGTTCTAAATATCCACTGTGGTTGGATACCTAACCAGTTTCTTAATGTGGAAATACTCCTTTTAGTTGCAAATGCCCCTTTTATCATGCACAACATTGTTGTCTTTTTTATTGTAACAAGTCATTGCAATTAAAGGAGCAAAGGACTCCTGAGGTCATCCAGGCATATTCATGCCAGGGCGGGATTGTTCTCTGCAGAATGCTTGATCACTATCTAGTTGTGAAAGGTCCATGGGATGGAATGTCTTTGGGTGGTTATTCTTTCCAAATTCTCCACAATTACATAGCAAGATTCTTAGAAAATTCTTTCCAACTGCATCTGGCTTAAAAAGCCTTTTCTACTTTTGCCTTCCCCTTATCACTCCCTTTATCATGGCCTTACCTTCGTGGAGCACCTACAAACTCTGCCTCCTGGACAAACCCATCAGGGCCCACAAGAAATGTTTTCTGAAGTCAGCTCACTGAGTCTGGGAGAGCCACACTTGGAATACCCTCGCTTGGAATACCCACACCTGGAATACCCTCGCTTGGAATACCCACACCTGGAATAGGGAGCCCTTCCTGTGAAATGCAGAGCTTGCGTCCCCTGAAGACTTCCAGGAAGGATAGCTGTGTTCCAGTTGGTGTCCCAGCCTGTTTCCATGTTTATATGTAGCCAGAGAACTCTTAAATACTCCTGCTGCCACCAACAGTACTATCAGAGGAGGATTCCAGCTTCCCAGGGTTTTCCAGTGAGTGCCCCACCCTCACACAGGAAACATTCCCTGAAAGCAATTCTCTCTTTGCCATGAAAATTCTCTCTTTGCCATGAAAACTCTCTCTTTGGCATCTCCAGCAGCAAAATGACCAAGGTGGGAAGGAGGTCTGTGGAAGGACAAAGAGTTCAGCGCTTAAAGCAAAGCAGTTTTAGGGGAATGACTTGTTTTGCTCACTCCTTTTCCTGCCAGAGGGCCTGAACAAGCAGGACACCGAGGAGGCTCATCAGTGCTTCATTAGGAGCTCGGAAGGGACACGAGGAATGCCAGCTCCTGGTGGGCAGGAGGGACCCAGCAGGGAGAGACCGAACGCAGAGGCAAAGGGGCTGCTCGGGAGGACTGGGTTAGCGGGAGGCTGGACATCCAAAGCCACAAGAGCCCTGGGAAACCCATGACATGGGCCAGGCAGGGGACCACGGCTGCTGATCTCTGTGTGGAGAAGGTCAGGGTTCGGTTTCTGCCCCTGCCCCGGGGGACTCAGGGCTCATGTCCTGCCTCCCCAGAGAGCTCTCTGGCCAATGAGCAGGGCTGTGCTCTGGGTGAGGATGCTCTCTGTCCGTCCTGTCCAAGCCGTGCCACTCAGCAGAAAGGAATTCATGAAACCAGAGGAAGAATACGAGTGAGTTGGGCTGTGCTGGGGGACTGTGGGAGAAGCACGCTGGAGCTGGAGCAGGGTGGGAATGCTTGTCAGTGTTGGTGCTGTATTGGTGTGAAATAAAATCCCCCATGCCCTCTGCAGAGCCATTCTTCTTCTCCCCAGCTGTCTGAAGCTCTATCAGTTTGGCAAGGGCAAGGTGTGACTATTAATCACCGTCCCATCTCCAGAGATGCAGAGAGCCTCCTCCAGAGAGCAGGAGCTCTCATTCTCTAACCAAGAGAGAATGAGAATTGAATGCAAAATTTAAGTCATCAGCCTTAAAATTATGAGATTGGCTTAGTGAGAATTTCAAAAGGTTTGTTTGGAGTTCTCTTTTATATGCCTTCAGAGACTGGGTCTTTTATGTGCACTCAAAGGACTGGAAATATATTAATATGAAAAAATAAACCCAAAAAAACAACAGGAGAAGAGAGCTATAATGAAACCATTTGGTACCTGAGACATTATTTCATCTTTGCTGTTTCAGTGCCCTCGGCTCTCAAATTTTTAGCTTGGGAGAAAACTGGAGCAAGAAAGAGGAAAATCCTAGTCCTATATCAAGTCTATTGGAAGATGGTGGTGCCTTTTCTGGATTCAAATTCAGTCATGGGTGTGTTATGTCGGTTGCTGCTTTGCCTCCTCTGTGCTCACATAATAACATCTCTGCTCTCATGACTTTGCTCATCTTTGCTCCAGAGAGCAGGAGCTCTCATTCTCTAACCAAGTGGAAATCTTCAACGCTAAAACATTTAAGCATACCAGGAAATAAAAAGGGGTGAGGGAGGAGCTAACTACATGGATGTGGTGCTTCTGTAGGCAGTTAATAGCACAGATTGGTGTATCTCTGCTTCTCTGCAATAATTTCAAAATGAAAAAATTCATTTTCACCTTCAACCAACCAGTGTTAACTCTAAAATATTTCTACAGGGAGACATATCTCTGCTAGGAGACAGTGTCTGCTAAATTGGAGATTGTCTCATGATGAACTGCTTCATACAGAAATGGTGTGTATAGTTTAACATAATTTCCAGAAGTGTTGTTTGGGGGAAAAAAAAAAATCACAGCTAAGTTTTACTCCTTAATTTGGTTTCATACCGTGGTCTTGTATTCCACAGGTGGAAATGAGTACACTTAGGATGGCACCAGTTTTTGGGGTGCTGCCTCACCAGGAGAATTAAAATCCCGACCCTCGGGCAAAAAGCAGCCCTTGATCTGCATCATTTAAATCCTTTCTGTCAAGTACTGGTTCCTTGGAAGTGCTTCTCTGCAAAACATCTAGATGTTGGGGGGTTTTCCTCTCTTCTCCCATTTTCGAAAATGGGAAAGTTTCAACAAAAAAACCCGCATAAAACAGCCCGAGGTGAATAAATGGAACATATTGGGCCAGACAATTCCGGCTTAATGAAGTAAAAAGCCCAAAATTCTTTGAGAGAAAATTTTAAGTAAACATGATTGCAGTTACTAGTTCCTCCTTTGAAGCACTTCTTGACACCTTTTTTCCTTTCACATATTAAAACAAACAAATTAAGTGAAATATTCAAATGAACCAAAACCCGGGCTTTAAAAAATTTAGCTGCATGAAATATTTGCCACCAAACATTAGGATTTCACAGCATCCTATTGCTTTAAGGCATTATTCAGAAGGCTTTTAGGTTTTATCTTTCTTATTGACAGTGAAGTTTACTATACAGTGGGGTGGCAAACAGATTAGGAAAAGCCTGAGCTCTTCCTCCAAAGCTGGATGAGGAAGCAGGGCCTGTGCACTCTGTTCTCAAGACTTCAAACATACCAGATTCTCCCCCCATCGTTTTTTGCATAATCCAGTGGAATCTGACAAACAAAAGGCTCTCAGAAGTCAGATGGCATTTAATTTGAGTGGTAGGTAATCAGTGAAAGAGAGTATCCTGGAGAGAAGGTAATTTGTCTTGAGCTGACAATTTGAGATGGATGTGCTGGGGTTATCTGCAGTGTCAGTTCAGGCAGAGATGAACTGAACTCCATTTCTCTTTCTGGAAGTCTAAATCAACAGAGACCTCGGGGATAATGAGGTATTTAACGGGTTCCCTCTTCTCCTTGCTGGAGATCTCATCTTTTCTCACAGAATGAGAGCTTGAAAGGAAAAGAAAAGGAAAAAAAGGAAGAAGCAAAAGGGAAAATAAAGCAGAGGCAAAGGGACATTTGCTCAGGAAATTAACTATAAGAGCTGCATTAATCTAATCTAACTAATGGCACATTTTCCTCCTCAATTGGAGTAGATCAGAGCCAGGTAAACCCCACCACTCTCCTGTCTCTTGGCTCTGTTTGCCAAGCTGTGGTTCATGGACCACTGGAAGACTACAGAGTGCTTGCTGGAGTCCGTGGAGAGATGCTGGATGTTTTCTTTATAAACTTCAATGTTTTGGGCATTGCCCAAAAGGTAGAACTGGCCAAATCTGAATCTTTCTTTTGGGATGGAAGCCTTGTTCTTTTAGCACTGAGTACAGTCCAGATGAATTCTGGCCACTTTAAATTGGGATCCAGTGCCATCCAGTTTGAGTTTAAACATATTCTTTCATGTTAGTGGGAAGAAATTAAATAAAAACCTCATTTTAAGAGTGCAAATGCCTAGAGAAGCAGAAAAACTCTGAAAACAAATAGCTAATGATGTTACTTTAGAAAATATGTGAAATTAATTTAGAAAAATTCACTATTTTTTTTGCTTACTTGCACTGGGGAATGGCACGTCTTGGAGGGGACAACCTTTGACTGATGTGAACCTACCACTTGTTTTATAGGTCTAAATCAAGAGCAGCGCTATTATAACATAGAGCCTCAAAAAGCTTCTAGCTAAAGGTCATGGCTCAAGGAAAAAAATATGTAAATCCTCTTCAGGAAACCACTAAAATATGATCTTAACTTTAAACTTTAAAGTTGATAGCACTGAAACATTTGCTTGGTATTATGCACACATTTAAATATCTGCCCTGAATATGAGCACTGAATAACAAAAGAACTAAAAGAACACAGGGTGGCAGAAAGAAAGAATATTATTAAACAATGTTCCTTAAGCAGCATGGCTTTAATTTCTTCTGTAAAATATGCAAGTCTTTCCAAGGATCTGGCATTCATTTTTGCCTGCCTCTTTGCCCCAGCAAATGGATGTGTATGAATATTCCTATCGATAATTTGAGACTCTGTCCTGCAGCAGAGTCTGTTTTCCTTCAGGAAAGCAGTATTCAGGTTTCAAAGTGGATGAAATATCTGCTACTAACATTTTTTTAACTCCTTGTGCATACACAGATCTTTGCATTTATACTCTAAAATAAAAAGAAGCAATTCATGTTTTCCTTATGAGTCATAGATCATTCCATTTCCTTATGAATCTCAGGAAGTTTTTGTACATTACTGGCAAACAATTCAAAACGACCTCTCTTGTTCAGTGTTGTTTTAAATATGGCTGGCCAACACTTTTAAAAGTGAAAGTGTTCTTAAGAAATGATTTACTGTTACGAGTGCAATATTTTGCCATTACAATGTGTTTGAAACTAAATTTTTGCTATAAATCTGTTAAGGAAATTATTTTTTTGAGCTCTTCTTTTTAAGACATGTTGTGGGGGAAGATGATTTTCTAACCAGAGCTATATTTGACCTCTTACATTTCTCCCCATCAGAGTTCTCGTGATTTCTCACCAGGGTGGGTGGAAAGAGGCAAGTTTTGTGTGCCAACATTTGGGGAAACTTCTGTTCCTAGGAAAGCTGGTCCCAGTGCATTCGGACTGAATGGCCAGCCTGGGGCAGAGTTTCCCTGACTGTGGGCTACAATCCCCCCAGGGCCACAAAAGAGTTCAAAGGGGGCTCTGAAGTGTTAGAAAAAACAGTGCTGGTCAGCAGCTGCTGACTTTTTCCTGGCTGGAAGAGTGAGGCTGTGGTTTCACAAGATTAAGTCTTCAACACCAATTCTGGCTTCTGGTATTCCCTTTCCAGCCTTTCCCTACTGCTTGTTTCATCTTCCCTCCTGCAGAGCACGGGCCCCTCGCTTCTCCTGGAGTATTGGTTTGTGGCTCTGCTGTGAAACGGATCAGGAATTTGATCCAATTTGGAGGAAGACACATAAAAAACCAAGTGTTTCTCTGCCAGGCTATTTTGGAGCTGGACTTATTCCCTGCTCCAGTTCATTGCAGAGATGCCTCCCTGGCCGTACTGGTGTGGCAGAGGGAGTGGTGTGCTCCAGCCCCGGAGCAAGGTCCGGGGAGCAGGAACACAGCAACGCGCTGTGCTGGCAACACCACAGCCACCAGCCACATTTAATTACTGGTGGCAAGAGGTTGTGCTCTCTAGAGAATGGGAAATTGCTTTGCAGGGCCTTAATTGCTGGCAGCAGCTCAGTTCCTCCAGAGAAGGGGAGAGAGAGCTTTTCCCTAAAGCCAAAATTGCAGCTGGGTCTTGCTCTCCTTCTGCCCATGGGGCACGAGCGGCTGCAGGCCCGGGGGGCTGCAGGAAGTCAAGGGTTTCAGAACATGTTGGAAAACACAGGCCTTGGAATCCCAGTGGAATTTTTATCTCTGTGTGCTTGTGACAGATCCAGCCTGATGGAGAGCACGCTGAAGCAGAAGCTGACTGATCTCAGGAGAACATGGTTTGTCCCACAGAGCCACGCTCTCCTGTCACTTGCCACCGACTTCAATAACTTCATGCTGGTGCAAACAAAGTGAATCTTTGATTCAGGGAAGCCGCTTCACAGTCAGACCCAGAGCTTCATGGAGGGACTCAATGAAAACAGGGTAGAGTTGGAGTCCCTGGGGCATGGTCTTGCAGAGCTTTAGGTCTTGGAGTCAGAGAAGATGTGGCTCACAAAAGCAAGTATTACATGGTTCCACTCAACTTGCACCATAGGCAGAACAATTAATTCCCTACTTGAAGCCAGCTTCTTTTGTACTCATGGTAAAAAAAAAACAGAAATGCTTCTTTCAGTAGGAAGAAAAGCAAGTTACACATCACCTGTGACTGTCGCTGTTCTGGTTTTGCTGATTGAATTCTAGTATGCTTTAGATCATGGCAGACAGTCAAGATTCATTTCATGGTGATAATGAGGGAAATGAGAAAAAGTTCAGCCCAACAGACAAAGGGCTGCACTCTGAAAATATCTAAGCTACCTAGGAACCTTCCTGAAATCAATTAGATTTATTGCCTAAGTGTGGTAAGGTCATACATTCCTAATATATGTATAAATCCCTTTGGAAAAATAGAATTTCGATTCCTACATCGTTTATGTGCCTTTGATAATGTACCAGGGCCATTTATAAAGCAGAGTTGAAAGTCCAAGACTCTGAGCATCACACTGGTTTTGTCCCAAAGTCTGTGATCTCTGCAAGAGGCAGTGTTAAAGGCTCATGTTTTCTTGCTCTCCATTAAAAAAAAAAAATTAAAAATTATAATTATATAAAATTTTGCAAAATTGGAAATCTTATCTGGATTCCAGTTTCTGGGGGACAGCCTGTAGCCTCCACCATTAATCACTGTGACTTCACAAAAACTCTTGCTATTACCAAAACACATCAACAACATGGGCCACATCGTTGAGGTGATGCTGAATGTTGGTCTCCTCCCCTTTGAACAGAATAATAAACACTTCTCTGCCATAGGAATTGGAAACAAGGTATGAATGGTGTGATCTTTGTAAGACTTTATCCCACAGAGGGGATGTGCTCTATTTTTGTTTGAATTGACCCAGTTACAGCCACTCCCAAACATGCAAATTTCATGAATGAGACTGTCTAGAATAAGGGAGTTGACGTACAAAATCAATATTTAATAAAAAGATGAATGGATATTGGGTTTTCTCTAATTTCAGAGCCTTTCAGTGAGTGTGGACCAGCATGGCAATTATTTTTATGGCAACACTGAGGGTAAAGAGTTTCTTTTCAATGGTGAATGAAAGCCGAGATTCTTAGAAAATCTTGTATTTTATATATATTTATTTTTTACATTGTCCTGTGTCCATCAACACATGCAACAGGAATTGTCTGTGTTAGATGGTCCCTGTCCCCAAGAGGTTCCAGGTTAAGCTCTAGCTGAGAAATGTTTATCCATAAACAAAAAAAGCTGTTTCAAGCAGTCAGTGTTAGATAAAGTTACAGTTTCTTTTTCAAGGGGCTATTTGTGAGCATTTTATCTGAGAAAGGGCTGAAGAAAGATAATTGAGTGACTTTTCAGATATTTATGGTGAAAACATAAAGACTAAAGTGCTTCCTTGTGTGTTTTCCTTGTTGATGAGGAACATCTCTCAGCATCTTTGAATGATTCGGGGAGGAGGCTGAATTGGAACCGAGCTCAGAGGTCCAGAGGGTGAGATTTGGCTGGACAAGGTGCTGGGCCAGCTTGCCAAGACTGATTTTGCTAGGAAAGGTTGGAGCAGGCCGTTGGCACAGCTCATACACAGGGCACAAAGCATGCAGAAATGTCTTCTGCTAACAAGTATCTCAAGCAGTGGAGCTGTTCAGAAACAGGATGTCAACTGATGTTTCTTTCACAGTGGTGCAGAGCTCTGCTCTTGCCTGCTCAGTCTGGCTGCTACTTCAAAAAGAAAAAGAAAATAAAAGAGACATAGTAGAAGAAAAAGCAGCCCAAACTATGTGACAGGCAGTGCCTTGCTGACAGATATCAGAGCAATGTGGGATGCATTGTTTTCCAAATTTCTCCACCTCACCTCAAAGAATTATGTTTGTTTTATGGATCACAAGCAAGAAATTCTTTTTCTGACTGTCAACCTTGGGCACATTCTTTGGTGCCTCCTTCACACAGCCTGAGCAGGAGCCTGAGCTGCTAATGATCTGAGCTCTTCTAATTTACACATACCAGTGACTTCAAATTCCTGTGTGTACAACTCTTACTGTACTGTATTTCAGTGCACTGGGGGCAAACAGTCCCATTGTCTCCCCTATGTTTCAAACAACAAACATAAAACAGGTGATTAAACTCCATAAACAAACAGGGTTTTCCCAGCAACAAATCAACACCTCTCCACGTCTGGTATTTGTGGAATTTGATAAGCCACCCACTTTGCTCCCTCCCCATTCTTGTTATGTCTGTCCTCAGCCTTCTTCATCTTTTATCCCCACCCTGCTTCACCCAGTCTCCAAAGGCAGGCATTCATTGTTAATTAACTGCTGAAACAGGGCAAGCAGCTTGGTTCATGGGGTTGGGATGGGAATGGGGCTTTAGGTCTGAGTTTAAACTGTTGTGAAAGGCCTAAAAGGCATGTTTTCTCACTCAGGAGGAGTGAGGGAGGCAGGAAGGAGTAACATAGAAGAGAGAGAGAGAGTTAGGGAATGTAACTGGAAAACCTCAAGCCAGTAAATTGAGACACATGTCTTAATCAGTTTGAATGATAGGGGTTTTTGAAAAATCAAAGGTTCTGGTGTTTCTGGTACTTGTGAGTTCCCAGATGTAAATACTTGCCTTGTATAATGTTTCTGGGCCAGATACTGGTCTCAATCAGAGTGGTGTAAATCTGAAATTATTCAGGATTAGTAAACACTGCATTCATACAGGAACTATGATGGCCTAACAGATTAGCTCTCTCTTATTGTGCTGGTTTATCAAGAGTACTTAAAATTGCAAGAATGGTGAAAATAAAGAAATTATTAAAATGACTGCCCATTCATTTTCGGTCAATATTTGCTAAGTATCTTGCCTGGAACCTTTAGCAGTAGGTGGATAAATTACTGTATTTCTTCCACATACAGAAGTTTCCATCTCCCTGTGCTGTCTTATCTCATGGATTGTGGTTTTTTTTATTGACAAAATGAAGGCATTAATAAGCGTTGAGATTCCATCTCTACATGTAATAAGCTGAGTACTGGATAATTGAAATATTACCCCATCTGATTATTCCCATTAAAAATGCTCGATTCAATGGGATAGCTCAAAGTCTGGCTTGAAGTTGTCCTCAGTAATTTTAGTTGCTGATTTTGGTAAGAAACATTCTCAGGACTTGAGGGGTTGATATTTCTGTCCTGGATTGTAGCTGCATCCACAATAACAACAGTTGTTCAATATTCCCGTTGTATTCTGCTTAATTAGAACATGATCCATAGTTGTCCCCAGAAATCCACACCATATTCAGTTTATTTAGATTTAATGTCATATTAATAACTCTTCCATGGAATATCCTGCAGCATTGCAAATACATTTAGCTTGTGTTGATGAGAAGTGAAAGCATTTCATTCCAGAAAGAAATTAGGAACTCTACTGCTGTCAAATTCAGTGGTTAAATGAAGCAGAAACTTAGTTCAAAGGCCAACTCCTGGAAGCATTTTCCTTTGCAACATTTCAAGAAGCAATACTTCCCTTTTGGGATTGTTCAGGAGAACATGCTTATAAACTAAATGCCATGCCTTCTTAACAATGACAAATATTTCATGTCTAGTATAAAATCTGGAATGTGTGAATTTAGCAAACCAAAAGCAAAAAATTTATTCAAATAACTTTTTTGCTCTGTCTATCCTGGGGAAGGGCTTGGACTTGGGAAGGCCAAATCTCTCTTGTAAGCAACATCTGCGTGATGAAATGAGGGATTCCCTTCTATTCTCTCCTACAGCTTGCCCTGAGGCCAGGTATGTTATCCTACAAACTCCTGGATACTGCTCAGTAATAAGACTTGGAGGAAGGGGCACAGGGTGCCCAGAGCAGCTGTGGCTGCCCCATCCCTGGAAATGTCCCAGGCCAGGCTGGACGGGGCTTGGAGCAGCCTGGGACAGTGGGAGGTGTCCCTGCTCGTGGCAGGGGGTGGAATGAGATCTTTAAGGTCCCTACCAGCACAAAGCATTCCATGGTTCTCCGAGAGCAGCTTGCAGAGGCCCATTGCTGCTGTGGGACAGGACCTACCCCCAAAGCTGCATAACTTCCCCCAAACCATATTTCTCCTCTGCCTGCTTTTCCTTTCCCCCCGCCCCCTCCAGCTTCCTTCCTCTCCGATGGAGGCACGGAGCAGTGCAATTAGAAGTAATAATCACCAGCACAGCAGTGAGAGGGCAAAGGAGAGGCATTTCTGGCTCCTGCTCCCCTGGAGTCTTGGGTGTTCTGCGAGCCTCCTTCAGATGTGCTAATCAGGAGCGAGATGCTGAACTTGAAGCACCCAGATCTGAATATTTTGAGCCAGGAGGGCAGATTGTATCCAGCAGACGCTCGGGGGGATTTCTCTGGGCGGCTGTTCTCAGGTGAGGAGCAGCTCGCTGCCCCGGAGGGGTTGCTGTGCCCACGGCTGCTCCCAGAGCCCAGCCCGGCGCTTTTCCTTCTGCCAGGGAGCCGGGGCTTATCAGCAGCATCTGCAGCGTCCCTGCCTTCTGCCGGCATCTCCTCACCAATCACGGGGGTGGTTTTAATCACTCTGAACAGGAAATAGCATGCTGCATTTAAATACTGTATATAATTATCATGGGAAATATAATTAGGAAGCGTAATTAAATGGGCTTGACTGCATATCAGGCTGTGTCTTGATTTTTCACTCAATCCAGCTGTTTCTCACAGGCTCTTTACTTTGAATACTGGTGGTCTGTGACAGAACCTCTGCACAGAATGAGGGAAGAATTACTTCTTTAAAGGCTGTTCATTTAATCTAACTAGGCCAATTTATTTAAATGCAATCACGACATTTTCCAATACAACCTCCTTTAATTATTACTTTAGATGCTGCACTTTGGAATGTCTAGATTCATCCAAAATATTCCAGTTTGAAGGTTTTATAAAAGCCCAAGTATACAAAGTCACTGGTGGCATGGGCTGGCTGTTTATTATGTGTTTGTTTAATGTGTTGCACAATGTAGGCCTGATTCTTGATTGGATTTTCTTAAGTGCTACCAGTATATACAAATAAATAAGGGTGATAAAACAAGTGTGGTTCATTACTCAGTACAATGCTGGTTTATGGTGGTTCCTTTTCTTCCTGCTCAGAAAGGAAGAAAGGAATTACTGGAGAAAATACTCTGTCTTCTCTCCCATAAAGCCATAATACTGCAATAGCGTTGTAAATGTTGGGAAGGATACGTTGAGAAAATGAGTGTCACTGCATTAAAAAATGGTCTTTTTTTTTCTATCCCAATGGACAAAAATCTTTGGATTGAGTCACGTAGGGGGATGAAACGGTTGAAGAGTTTGCTGCCAGTGAAAAAGGCAAATGCATGCTCTCCCTCCCTGAGCAGGACACTGCACTTAGGCCAGGGCTGCTGCTGGTGCAGCTCCCTATGCCAGCAAATACCTAAACATCTTTTTTTTTTCTTATTTTTTTTTCCCCCCTGAGTTGCCTGAGAGAGCTGAATTAGCTCCCAGGGGAATCAGATGAACGGTGGTGTCAGTGACAGGGGCACACAGGTCCATCTGCACCGGGGTGAGAGGGACAACCCTGCTCCCTTTCAGCAGGAGCAGGCGCCTCCATGGGCCCAGCAGTCTCATCTGACTCTGCTTATCTCTGCAGTCATGGGCTGGAGGGAAAGGGGAGCTGCACATCGTGCTGTGGCATCTCCACAGCCAGGAATGTTTGAGTTCCCATCCCACCAGAGTGCTCCATTGAATGACAGTAATTCTTAAAGCACAAGAAAACCCATTACTATTAGGTCAGTTTTTCTTGGACCGTGCTCATAAACCCTTTTTGGATGCACAGGGATTCATTGCATGGGCATAAGCAGTGGCAGAAAATGCATTTTAAATTTCTCCAGGTCTCAAACCCCCTGCTCCCTGCAGGAGCTGACTGTGTCCTTTTTCCAGGGAAAGAGTGGTTAAAGTAGCAAACAGGTTCCTCATGCTCCCTGGAGGAGCCAGGACTCCACACTTGTAAACCATCCCCGCCAAACCAACAGGCTGTGCACAATTCTTTGATCTTCAACAAACATTAAATACTTTATGTCTGACTGAATATGATACAAAGAAATTGAAGAATCTCTGGCTGACATTGTTACCTAATACCAAAATGCATAAAGCTAATTCCCAAGGTGGTGGAAAAGTAGAATTGTAATTTATAGGCATAATGAAAGGATTTTGCTATCTTGTTTCTTTGTGACAAAAGCTACAAATGCTTTCTCATTCCAAGTGTAGAGGGAAGATTTGACTTACAGAAAAGCAGTAAAGTCAATGCAACAGTTCCTCCTAATTCAGAGATGTCAGATAGGTTTTCCAAAGTGTGACTCAAGTCAGCATTTCCTGCAGCCAAGGGAGAGAGGCTGGCTGTGCACTTCACAGATAATTAGCTGAAGAGGACATGGCTGATGCAGAGAATTGAGTTCCCTTCGTACCAGAGAAGCCTGGCTGACCTGGGAACCACACAGCAGCAAATGGCAGTCAAGAGAATTAGGGGCCCTCTAATTTGCCCACTGTCCAAAATGCCAAACCCCAAATTCCACGGTTTCTTCTCTAAGCATACAGTAGAAGTAGTCAAAACAGCTATAAATACATTTCCCCTGGATCTGCACATTCCATAAATAGTACAAATATAATTTTATAGCAATAGCAGAGACTTGAACAGTGAGATTATCTGCTTGGATTCAGACACGTGTATGGTTTAACTTCTACCATTAGAGCTTGAACTCTGGAAAGATTATGAGTATAAATCAATGCTTGCTTTTACAACACAGCCATGTGCAACAGGGTGCTTGCTCTTCATGAACAGGCAGCAAACAAAGCTTTTCAAGAGCAGAGATCATCCTGCTTCCCGTAAAACCTGTGATAATGTTGTCCCTGACTTTGTGGAAAGGGTGGCAGTACCCTCATTTATATACTTTTTAAAGTACTCTCTTTCTGCTTTTGTTGTATTTTTCTTTATTTCTGGGGAAATTATTTCATAATTTCCTCTTGTGTTTACTCCTTTGGAAGGAGTTGTACCAGGGTAAGTCTGTTCAGGTGCTGAGAAACCAGAGAAATTAACTGTGCATGAGGCTGTGTCCTTTGAGGTTGCCTAAGCACGTGCTGCTCAGAAAGGGACAGGAAACACTGGGTACCCAAAGAGAGAGGAGATGCCAGAGTTGCCAGAGCTTCTGAAGGAATAAAGGGAAGACAATCACAGCAGATTTTTCATTCCCTTAGATCCTGGTGATCCCAGTGCCTTTTGAGGCAGAGCACCAGCATGTGTCAGTGAGCAGAGGCAGTCAGAGCAGCAGTCCAGCTCACTGAGCAGCCTTGGCTCCAGGACCGTGGCTTGTGGAGGAGAAGGACGGTGGATGGATGTGGAGCAGCCTGTCCACTGTGGACATACGTTTTGTTTTATGTGAGATATGTGCAGCACACTTGGCCAGCTGCCACCCTTACCACTCGTTGATTATCCTCTGAAGTCATCAGTCACTTTTCTGCTCCCTTCTCTGGGAGCTGGATGGAGTTTTTTCTGGCAGTTTCTAACCATTTTATCTATCTCCTGTCAGCGCTTAGTTAGTGCTAAATTGGAGTTAAATAGACAAGGACAAAATTTTCCACGTAAGAGAAATTCTGTTTTCAGCGACTTTGTGATGAGACCACCAGTCCAGTTGCTGAGAACTGGGGTCAGTTTTGCGTACAAGGGCTGGGGAAATTGGAGTAATTCATTTCTGAGCTGGTTCAACGTTCCTTGGTGTCAATGGCAAACGTGATCCAAAGATGGAAAAAAGTAACACCTGTGTAGAGTGTAAAAACCATACTCTTTTAAATTTTTTCTTGTTAAAAAAGGCAAAAATGCAGAAAATATTCCATGGGGTAATAAAAGTGCACCCTAATATTATCCATCAGAGTGCCTTTAATAGCATAGAATGATTTCCTGAGATACTGCCAGAGCTACAACAGCACACACCTTTAAAAGACAAAGGAGTGTGTTATTATTATGTACTGATTTAAAAAAATGTATTTTAGTTATTTCAAATTACAGTAATTATTGCTTTAAACAATGAAATTCATTTTCATTTAATCGTGTGTTGGAGGGAAGTACCAACACATATTTGTAAGAAAGAACATTTGATACAGGAACAGGTGTTTCCCTGGAATCCCTTAAAGGGCTGTTCCCTGTTTGTCATGTGATTGTCCAATATTTCTGTTTTTAAAAATGGTCATCTTAAGGGAAAGATAAAAAATTATTAAGTATTCAGACATTCTTACAGTCCTAACCTGCAGTGATGGGGTCAGTGGGGTTTTGGCTTTTCCCACGCAGGAGTTTTTTTGCGACTAAAGAAGTTTTCCGTCTTTGTGGTGGTAATTCCATGCTCTCCCTGAGGGCAGGACAAATCTCTCCCTGCCTGGCAAGGTTTGGGTTTATTTCTTACGCAAAGGGCAGACACGAGTAAACTGAGAGGTTTGACCCGGCTAACGCCGTGGATTTCGGCGTCGTGGCCGCAGCCTCCCCACGAACGGGAGGGAGGGAGGGATGGAGCTCCCGCGGGGGACACGCGTGGCCGTGGGGTGCCCGAGACAGGGATTCACCGACGGCCACGGCATTTACTTCCCTCCATCCGCGCTTCCCACGGCAGGTGCCGCCGGGGAAAGCATCGGGGGATGCCCGGCATCGGGGGATACCCGGCATCGAGCGATACCCGGCATCGAGGGATACCCGGCATCGGGGGATACCCGGCATCGGGGGATACCCGGCATCGGGGGATACCCGGCATCGGGGGATACCCAGCATCGGGGGATA
>VZRZ01004623.1:274379-330651 GCA_013398175.1 Climacteris rufus | reverse complement strand
GCCTGCTTGTTTTTTCCCTCCCCAGGTATTGCCCACTCCCTGCCCCTTGATGGGGGAGAATGTTAGAGGGACAGTGCTGCTCAGCAGTAGCCAAAACACTGCTGTGTTATCAACTGAAGCACAGCACTGGCAGGGCTGCTGAACTCTACCTTCGTTACAACCAATACACTGTGATTCTTAGACTGAGGTGAAGGATGGGAATATGGGAGCACTCTGAGTGTCAATAAATACATATGTTCTTCAAGTTCTGAAATTTGGAATAAGGGAGGGGAAGCTTTGTGCCAATAGTGGACTATTGGACTCCAATAAAGGTTGTGGGAGTTTTATTGTGGTTTTTTTCCTCTGAAATAGTGATGATTTGCTGCACTCTAGTGGTGTTGAATAGTGGTCTTGTGCAAGGTCAGTTCCACTCAGAGAAAGCTGGGAGGTTGTTTGTGTGTGATCTCAGAAAAGTTCAGGCAGCTCTTAGAAGTTGTATTTTAGTGCCCCCATTTTTCCATGTAGCGCTGGAGATAGAAATAGGTACTTGCAGATGCTCCTCATGTTATTCTCTGTGTGTTTGGGGTGACTGGGATGGAAGGATTGGGGTTTTTGTCCTTATTGCTAGTTATGGTTTAGATTAATACTTAGTATTATCAGCTCGGTCCTGCTGATTAGCACCGGTGGCTTGTTACTTTATGTCTGGGTCTGACTCAGTACTTTGCATTATTTCAAGGAACAGTCCTTTAAGTGAGTGGGATTCATATTTCTTTGGATCTCTTTCCCCTCACCCTGACACACTCCAGCTCTGGGCTAAGACAGCCTCCTGCAGAGGAGGGAGGACTGGGTGCAGCCTGTGTCATTACATCAGCCTGGAAAATGATTTCCTTGTCTTGCCAGCAGCTCCCTGATTGAAGTCTGAGGGGTTCTGTGGCTGCAGCAGTTGTCTGTGTGCACCTTGGAAAAGAATAGGCTGTCTGCAAGATAACGTGCCCCACGTTCTTTCCAGAATTTTGGTTAATGCTGGAGCCAAGGATGTAATTGGGATATTCTTTTGGGGTTCACAGAGTGGGAGACTGTCCTGGGCAGAGCGGGAGCCTCAGGCCAAGGTTAATGGAGAAGGGTCAAGAGCTGCAGAAGGGCCCCCTGGCTTTCTAAACTTCTCAGAGAAGGGTCTGGGTGCAGGCACATCCAATCTTAGCTCCAGGCTTTCTCTGTGCTTTATGTCCAAAGGACTATAGAGGTGTCACTGAAGCTCTACACAACTTTGCCCTTCGGGGTTAAGGATTGCAAGCCAAATTTATAGATCTAAACCAGGGAATTATTTATTATGATCATAAATAGACATGGGTGTTGTCTGAGCTGTTTTAGCCCCACTCCAGGCAGAGCATCCTGCTCCAGGCTGACTCTCCTTATCTGCAGTGCTCGAAGGAACATTCCTTTCAGGGTCCTGGGTTCATCTGTTGCTCTGTATCTCTTCCTTCACCACGGTGTTCTCCAGATCAGAGTTCAGGCAGCATCCTTTAGAGCCAGACTGTGAGCACCCCGAGTGTTTATGGCTGGGACGAGTGGCTGAACAATGACTGCCTTGTCAGCAAATCAGTGCGGGCTAAAGCCAGAGCTCTGTACTTTCAGCACCTGTTTGTATAACACTTTACAACGTACCTTGAGAAAGAACAGTCTGTCTGCAAGGTAGAACTTTTCCTATGCCCTCTCCCAGAGTTTGGTGGTTGCTGAAAGTACTGATGTAAGTCTGGCATTTCCCTCTGGGGCTGGTGAGGTTAGAGGGTGTTGCCCGCAGCATGGGAGTTTCAGACAGAGTTGTCAGACAGGTCTGAGTCCTTGGGTAGGGTCAGGAGCACAGGTTTTGTTTCATTGTCCTGCTCCATGTGCTGGGATCAGGCCCCATTCATGTGGCTGTACTGTCCCTTCCCCCGTTTTTTGACCCTCCCTTTTGCCAACCTTAGACCTCACGTGCTCTGCCTCGGTCCCTTCCCGAATTCCCTGATTACTTCTCCTGGCTGCTCCCAGTTGCAGATCCATAGACACATTTGGTATTTCTGATACTATTACCCAGAGGCAAGAGTAATAATAGCAATAAGAGTTAGCAGGGTTGTTATTATTATGGGGTGACTGACTGACTGTTTTTGCTGGCAGGTATCTGTGTCACAGTGGTTGCAGTTGTGCTTGGGAGCAATAGGGTGTTGTGCGCAGCATGGGAGTTTCAGACAGAGTTGTGCCATTGCTGCAGACTTTCACAGCCCCTGCTTTTTTTTTACATGTAATCCTATTATTCTGACAGCTCATGTCGAGTCATATAGATGTAACATGTAACTGAAACTGTAGCATGACAAGGAGGAAAGGATAATCCTCATGGTCAGCCAGCTGCTGGAACATTAGGAGCAGAGGATGTACCAGTTAATGAATTGGACTGAGATATTTCTGTGTTTATTTGCTAGTTTTAATTTATTTTTAATGTAATTATAGCGGAGTAAGGTGACAAGTGAGCTCAGTTTTAGCCTTCAGCTCAGCATGTGATGCTCACTCGAGTATTGATTTAATCAATAGACAAAGGCAGTGTTGGATTTATTTAAAAAAGGAAAAGCTGAAGTGTGATCAAAAAGAATGTTGATTTGATAGATCAGATCTGAGCAGACAGAGCAGGAGGGAAAAGGGAGTCAGGTGGTTTCTGGAGGAAGTAAATGGGTGCCCTCACTGAACATGCAGTGACCTTCAATGTCATGTCTTGGCTCTATGGGCTGAATGGTCCTAGGGCTGTGGTGGGGTGTGAGGGGGTTTCCTCTTTGGGGATGGTTGTGTCCCTGCACATCCTTCTTTGGGATTTAACAGCTGAAGAAAGGAGTTTGGGGTTCAGTGTTGTGTGTTAATAGCCCTGCAGGGCACATGCAGAATGGGGGTTACTCCTCTCATCCCTGTAGTGCATCAGAAAGTTATTTCTTCATAGCTCAGCTTACTCCCATTACTTGTAGAGACCCAAATATATCCCCCTATTCTTTAGTCTCCTAGGTATGTAGTCCTCTCCTGCTAGCAGAGGTGGGAACTGGCAGGGAATGCAGAGGGTGACTGTGCCCATGGCTGCTGCCACAGCTGAGGAGAGGGTTAGGTCTTGGAAGGTGAGGCAGCTCTGTGTAGGGGAGTGGAAAACGTGGCAAAGACTGAGGATACAGCTGCTCTTTGTGGCATTGTCACTGCACTGACAGAAATCGCAGCCAGTGACCTGTTTACCAGATATTTTGAGACCTGACAACTGTTGTAGCTTTGGGGTGTTCTCAAATGCTGCTTCCCATGCCAAGTGCTTGAAGCAATGGCAGAGTTCAGACAGACCTGGGATGTGGTGAATGTTGTAAGGTGAATGTGTGGTCAAGCCATTTGGTACTATTTCCTCAGAGAAATGTACTGGATTTGGAAGTTGCCTCTCTCTAAGGCCTGAAATTACAGTCTATAGTGTTTGAAATATGTAGCTCATACCTGCAAAATCCACTGATTATCCATGCATGGGACGAGCCGTCAGCTGAGTATTCAGTCTATGCATGTTTCTGGCTCACTTACTTCTGTGTAGCAAACCCATGTGGTCTAGGAAGTGCCCGCAGGTCCTGCCAGGATGCTCCAGCACTTGTAGTCCAGTGTTATGGAATGTTACGTAAAAACATCACTGGACAGATGTCTGGAATGACACACTGGAGTCATCAGTGGAAGGAGATGGCTACCACCCTTGGGTGCTAGGTACTACCAGGGACACCAGAGATGGTAGAATTTATGTCACAGAGCCCCACTGGCATCTTCCAGGGTTCGCTGGGGAAGAGAGGCAGGAGGTAACAGGCTCTGCTAAGAAAATGCCTTTTTGGGCTATGTTAGAGTCCGACAAAGGAAAAGCTTAGAAGTAGGTTCTGGCTTATTTAATTTGTATACAGAAATAAAGCCTTTTGTTTCTTAGGGTGTAAAGCAAGAGTGGCTTAGTACCTGAGTTATTGCTGCTGCTTGTGAGGGAACACAAAGCACCGAGTTAGTCCCTGGATTTAACTGCTTGTTTGCAAAAAAAAAATAAATTCCTGTGACTTGAAGAAAGGTGTTTATTTGATGTATTTAGGAGAACTGGCCAGTGTCTTTGAGCAAAATAGTGTTTCTGGGAGTACTGAGAGTGTGGGTGGAACTGATCAGTTTGGGATTTAAAAACATTTTAAAACCAGTGCTAGCTTACGTCTGGCACGTGTCCCAGTTCCATAGCATCACGGCAGAGAGCTGTGTTGGGAAGCAGGGGTAGTGAGGCTCACACACATCAGTGTAATTCCCTGTTAGTTATCCCTGTCTGTTATTCCCCACTTGTCCCCAGGACAGTTGGTGCTGGGCGGTTCATTGCTGGCTGTGAGCGGCTTAGATTGTTGCACTTGTTTACAGATAGTTGCCTTTCATAGAGAAAGAGAGGAAATAGTTGCTTTTGGCTTAAGCCCTCCTGTGTGTGTGACAAACGAGTGAGCTGGGTGCAGAGGCATTGTAATTGTAATTCTGATAGTGTAGCCGAGGTCCCCGTGTGGGCATTGTCCCCTGAACTGTCATGCCAGCAGTAAAAGCGAGCGAGCCACCTTTGCTACATTTAACACTTGTACATTTTTATTTAGTTAAATCAGCCATTGTACACATTGCAGCTATGTATTGTTAGTGTTGTATCTTTTTTTAATTTTTAACTAATACATGCCCTCATAGATATATTCAATTAGTGTTATCACCATGGGAACAAGATGCTGATTCATCAACTTAAAATTCACTTCTTCTCACAGTATTCAAGTTCTCTGATAACACAGCAAAAAATCAAAATAAGAGGTGAATAACCATTATGCTGTTACACAGAACATCATCTGCACCGCAAATAACACAACAGAAATGCATTTCTTGAGAGCCCCATCCTTGAAGACCCTCCTATGCTGTCTCGGACAGCCAGGAAGCCACGATACGCTGTGAGATGTGTCATCACGGGTCTCATTCGGTTTGGCTGCCAAAACACTTTTTTCTTTTAGTTTCCTTTCTTGCCTGCCCAAAAAGTGTCAGCATGGCACCGCAGGTGGTTCTGTCCGCAGGGAGCCAGAACTCCAGAGATGTTTCCATGCTTTTGGCATTGTTACCTTAATGAGGAAGTGCCCTTGTTCTGAGCACTGAGTGAGTCATTACAAAAAAACCAAAGAACCCTGTAATTGCAGAAGGCCAGATAAGCTTGGACAAAGGATTGCTCCCAGAGGAGAGTATTTTTTTTTTTACTCTGGTGGTGAAGCTACTATTAAAAAAAAGAAATAGCTGTTTAAAAACATTAAGGTGGAGTGTGTGTATGCATGTTATGCTAAAACTCTACAGAGCTCCCTCCATTAAGTATTAAGGTATAGAACACCCAAATCATCTGATCCCTACGTTCCCTTTTTGGAAAATGAAAGTGCAGACATGCTATCGTGGTTTTCAGAGGGTCGGTTTAGAAATATATATATATTATATATAGTTACATAACAAAATATGAACAGAAATCGGCTGCCAAGGATTGTGAGCACTTGTTCTTTAAAAAACACTTGATCTGAAGATAAAAACTGCTCGCTCAGTGCTAAGAGGGCCAGGAAGCTGACATGGTTCTAGGAGGGTTTGGTTTTGACCTTGAAACGCCACATGCGTGTATCGGCTAAGAGGCAATCTCGATAAAACACGGTGAATTAATTAGTCTCCTTGTATAGTGGGTGAGTCTTTGTCCCGCAGTTATCTACAGTGCAGTGGCCGCAGGAGCACCCCCAGTCGGTGAGGTCGGCTAAGCGGTGATGGGAACGGGGAACTACTGGACTTGCAATTTAATACAGCCTGCCAGAAGTCCGGATCAATAGGCGTTCATAGCGTAGATAGAGCTGCTAGCAACTTGGGTGTCTAGGGGGTGGTTCTTCTTTGTTTTCCTTTTGGAAATGTTGTTAGTGGCTGTCCAGCTGTGGCTGCATGATTAATGGGCACAGTCAGCTGTTATTCATGTGAACAGCTGCCTTTGCAGGCTTTTTGTCTGACTCTTGGAGCCGTTCCCTCTACAGAGTATGCATTAGGTTTCCTGGATCAGGCAGCGTTTGGAATCTGGGTGGTGCCATTCCGTGATGTGTCAGCGTTCTGCAGGGTCACCATGGCTTGTAACCCACGACAGCAATGAGCAGGGGTGTTCTGCGGTCTGGTGAGTTCAAATATTTTGCTGTTTATTTACAGTTTACAGGTGAACTCCTTCGCATGGTGCATGTATGCAGTTGGTGGAAGAGGCCTGCAGATGAAGTCGGCTTGGCAAGTGCTGGGACAGGGAGCCAGCCTGGCACGAGGATGCAGGTGGGGTGAAGAAATCATCGTGCCTGAAGGATGCTATCTTTGGTCACAAATTAGCTTAGAGGGAAAAAAGTACTAAAAGCACATGATGTAATTTGGGAAGAGAAAGGAATGAAATCACTGCAGCCACACAGGCAGGAGTGGTGTGGGAGAGCAGGTGTCAGTCGGCCTCCTGTGCACAGTGCTCCTGGCAGAAGCGCCGAATGAGTTGCTGGAGGTCATCCCTGGGCAATGCGTCTGGGGTGTCTTGCAGCTCTTCTACGTGAACATGTGTCCCATAGCGGTCCCTCATCACTGTCCTCTTGTGTGTGCTGGCTCTAGTGAGTGTTGTTCTGCAGGAAAAGGAGGAGTGATATGGGTGAGAGATGTGGTGCTGTACATGAAAGGGGAGGGAGGGAGAGAAGGGAGGCAGGTGGGAAGGGAGGGAAGGCAGGGAGAGAAGGCAGGGAGAGAGGGAGGAAGGAAAGGGAAAGGGAAAGGGAAAGGGAAAGGGAAAGGGAAAGGGAAAGGGAAAGGGAAGGAAGCCCAGACAGCCAAAGTGCCCGGACCGGCGACCAGGGCGAGGGCCCGGCACGGGCGGCCTGGTCATGGGGAACTGTTACCGATCCCCAGCAGGGGATCTGTTAGTGCTGTCCTAGTTCTGTCCAGTCCACACATGCTACTAGTCACTCTTGTCATGCACTGCCTAGCCCACACATGCTCAGTACACACCTCTTTATTAATGATCCATCTTCTGTGTCCTGCTCCTTTGCTACTACAGGTGACACATCCAATGTCATATGGTTACCTGTATACCTCAAAGCCTTTAAGGATATCATAATGTTCAGTTGTTTGTCAGGGAAACAATACACTACTGCAATTACTGTCACTGCTAATTCCTATTGAACCCCTTGTTCCAGTCTCTCCCTTCTGTGTGAGCTGGGAAGCAATTGTTTACTCTCTGGGCTTTCTCTTTCAGCCTCTACCAGACACTTCTTGGACCACACTGCTGCTCTGCATTCCCTGTTACAGAATGCATCCTCTGTGTTTTAACCTCTCAGAGTGGGAACCCTGACTTCAATGCTCTCAGTTGGTTGTAGAAAAAAAACTGTGTTCCTGAACATCGCTTTTCTCATACGTAAGTTTTTACACTGATCAGCAGAAACTTGAAACCTCCTAAATCCTCATCACCTCAGTAGCTGTCTTGTCCCATAGAGGACAACCACATGCCTCCACCCAGGGTATAGGTCTAACTGTACCCACTTCTAACCTTTACCTGCAGTTTTTTTCTGGTAACAACTTCTGTACCCAATTCTGCAATGTCAGCTTTCCCTAGACATTCTTTACATATGAATCTCTTTATAACATGAGTATAACTATGCAGCTTCAGACTCAGCAGTTGAGCGTGGTCCTCCACCAACAAAACCTTTGAAGAGAACAGAATTTGTCCCTGGAGTTGTCCCAATGCTTGTTTTAACGCTTAGACATAAAAGTTATTCTTACCTCTTCAAAGTCCTCTTTGGCTGATGGCAGGTCAGAAGCCAGGCTGGCATCCCCCAGCTGTTTCTCCATCCTCTCTCCGTGCACTACGGTGGTCTTGATGACTTTGCTGACTTTCCGGCCTTCCACCGGCTCAGACTGGAATTTGGAGGCGCTGGACAGAACAGCAGGTTCAGCCAGGGTCACCTGTAAGGTCAGACAGCAGGGGTGATTTCCACATGGCACAATGTGCACTGGCAAAACAGGACTTTCACATCTACGGGCTCTGTATGGTAAAGTGTACCTCTGTTAGGATCAGCTAACAAAAATAACTTTACTCCTACAGAATTAATTCTGATGAGTAATTCTGGCAACAAAAAGCATCAGTGATGCTCTCTGCATTTCTGATAACTCCTTCTTACACCTTGCTTTTGGCCCAGGACTGCTGAAAGTACACCCTATTCCCAGCTTCTGGCCTTCTGTCACATCACTTACCTACTTGTTCAGGTCACTTTTCTTTTGTATTACCTGGCTCTAAAACAGTTTGCAGCAATCATAGATGGCTTCAGCCCTTCAGAGTTGCACTTCATGTAACTGCAGAGCTCCAGGGCTGAGTGCCAGAATGAGCACGTGGAGGTGCAGTGCTGGGCTGCTGCTGCTCTGTGCCGTGGCAGGGGAAGCACCCTTACCTCTGAGTGCTCGCTGTCGCTCTTCAGCACGACCCGCTTCACCACTTTGGAGTAGGCGTCCCCCTCTGCCACGGTGACGGGCGCTTGCGGCGCTCCCTGCGTCACCACCTCCTCCTTTTCCGTGCCATCCGGAGAAACGTAGCGCCGGATGATCTTCCGAGTCACCTGAGGGAAGGACGGACATGTTAGTCCCCAAAGAACTCACAGTAAAATGTTCCTCCTTTTCTACACAGGACTTTCTTCTCAAAGGGCATTCTTTCCTACATGAAAGTGCCTGCTTAGATGGGCTGGTGTTCTACTCTTCAGCCCCTCCTGGAGAGACTCCTCTGGCACTTAAGCTCTCGAGGCACTGGCAGGCCTAAGCAAGAGGAGCAGAACAGAATCACAGGGTTCAAGATGAGATACATTGCTCAGCAGGATTGGTGTGCATCCTTCTGTGCATGACCTGGAGCTCTGCCTCTGGTTCAAGGTATGGACCTCTCCAGAATAACACAGTCAAGACCAAGGAATATTTGGCAGGGGTGCTTCACTCTAATAGGAATTCAAACAGCTTCCAGTGACATCCTATCCAGCTCAGGGGGGCTGATGTCATCTTTGCAGACAGAAGATGGAGTTTGCCACCAGCACAACTCAGCCAAGTCCTAGAGCAAACCTGAACATCGAGTTGTCAGATAAAGCAGCACTGCAGTTCCTCTTTCCCTTCCTCACTGTGCAGAATTTGCTTTGTAAAGCATGATCTGATTTCAAGATCTACAGTCTGAGTTTATCTGTCTCTTAAAAATCCAGCCCTCCATTACTTTCATTACTACAACCAAACAAGATCTTGGGCTGGTGTTGTTTTTTTTTGAGAGGGGGGGCATTTAAAAAAGAAAGAAACTACTTTCTTCTAAGAAATGCGAATCTATGCAGAATTTACATCGGCTTTAAATGAGAAAGTTAACAAAACATGTCCTGTTAGGTTATACATTGTAATACAGAGTGATTTTGAGAATCAAAATAATTCTTCAAACTTTGCTATCTCTCATGAACAGACATTGTGGTTCCTTCCACTCTCTACTCTTCAACTCATGCCCCTTCACAGGAGAAAGACTGGCATTTATGTGGATGCTTTTTTCCTTCCTTTTATAGCAGAGGAAGAAGGTAGCAAGGGGCAGAACTGACGATACCTTCTTTACCACTGTGTGGCCGTGTTCATCTGTGTACTGCTCTTCCGTGACTGTTTCTGGTGGCATTTCAGGCATACTATCGGCCTGTGTGACAAAGAACAAACCTGTGTGAGGCGAGGCCTTCGTGTCAGTCACTTGAAGTAAGCAATTTTAAAAGTGGTTAATTGGTTACAGAATGGAAAACGTTTGAGGAATGTTAGGAAAAAAAACTGTTCTGAAAATAAACCCTTAGAAAGGCATGCAAAGAAAAGTTCTGCCAGATGTTAGTTGACTTTGTTTTGTACGGGGCTGACAAGTCTTCCTCCTCTCCTCCTCCCGAGGAGTTCCAAGTTGGGTTAGCAGGGTTACTGTAATCCTACGGTATTTGAGGTGCTCGTCCAGTGCCGATGGGATGCTCACAAAGAACGCAGCTTTGGGTACCCCACCGGCCACAAGCTGTCCCTGTGTGCCCGGGCCCTAAGGCAGCACAGGCTCGTGCAGGCATTCCACACTCGGTACCTGAATAATGACCCGGCGCCGGATGACCCTGGTGGTGACCATCTCGTCCTCATCCGAGCTGAGCTCCAGGCCACCTAACTCCTCTGCTACCTCCTAGGGGAAGCGTGGAAGCAGCGCTCTGAATGTGCTACTGACATGCCTACGGCTTCTGTCTTGCTACACCTGCTCTGTAACTCCTGTGTATTGCGTACGCTCTGTGTTAATTACACAGACAAAGATACGAAGCCTTTGAATCCTCCAGCCCGGGAAGTACAGAATGCAGCCTACAGACAGTAGGACTAAACTGTTTTAACTACAGGACAGTGTAGCAGGAAAGATTAGTAACGAGTGAAGTTCTCTCCCGCATAGGGAAGAATTCAAAACAAGTTCTCTCCTGCATAGGGAAGAATTAAAAACTTCAGCAAAGATGAGAGAAGGCAAAGAGCGACTGAAAAGAATGACCTGGGAAATAGCAACAGTAGAGAACCTTAAGGGGGAAAACAAATACAGGAGGTGTGTTTCTTGGTGGTGGTACCAGTTGTTGTTTCACTTTCATAAAAGAACCGAAGGAAAAAAGCGGTACAGTATTTTGAGGACAGCTTCTCCTACAGTAGCCCTAGAACTGAGCCCTGTTGTAGCTACTCTTGCAATCCTCTGACACGCTTTAAATTCCCCTTTTTTTCGGAGATCCCTGAGGCAGAGCCCTGCAACCCTTCTTTCCAGAGGTGGTACATTTGGCCACATCGTAGCTAAGACAGAAGGGCTTGTTTCTAAGCAATGTGAAGGTGACTTGTCAAGACAGGAAACAACTCCTGCTTCAGTAGGACTGCACCATCTCTGCTCTAACTTAACTTATAACATTAATTTCCTATCCAAGGATGCCTTTTCCTTTTCTTCCACTTAGAACAGGCAAAGCAAGCTGTTTATTCTTAAGCTTTTATTTCCCAAGAACTTTTAATTCTCCACTAGAAACCATGTGGTGGCTTTCTCTGCTTGCTGCTTGATGTCTTCCCCTCTCTGAACTTTGCAATAAAGTCCCTTTGTCTCATACAACCGAAGAGCTGCCTCATACGGTTTGTGATGTTCTCTTCCCTCTCCTGTCTCCTTCTCTCTTGACTGCCTGCATGCTACATAAGCACCATTGTGCCAGGACATCCTTAATAGTGTGCAGTGCACAATCTGCTGCCTCTTTGCCATCTCACTGACTTTACAGACCTTTCATGCCATTTTTTATGCTGCTCTGGGTTAGTCTCGCCTTTCCTTATGGCCTTTAAATGTTACTACTTTGTTTGTGCTACATCTGTTACAGCTTTTGCTTGTAGACAGTTTGTTCCTGTCTCTGTTACTGACACTCTCACAGGCACAGACAGAACTGTCACAGGCCAAAGGGCTAGAGCAGGACCAGAATTACAGCCTAGACTTCGGGATCCAGGGTTTGCCTCACCTTTGAAAACCTCTACAGAAACACCTATAGCTAGCTCTTTTACCCACAGAGGGAAGGAGAAAAAACTCAGTGCTAGATGCAGATTAATTAAAAATATTCTCATCTTAAGGAACAAGCAAGATATAAAACTTGTTGGTTTGTGTCAATTACTTTGAGGCAAAGTTGTCATTTTACCTTTTCTACAGATTGCTCTTCATAGCCCCTCCCAGAATGCTCCATCTGCTCCTCAGTTGACTCCACTATCACAAGACTGGATCTCCTTGGAGA
Organism: Climacteris rufus; assembly: GCA_013398175.1. NCBI lineage: Eukaryota > Metazoa > Chordata > Aves > Passeriformes > Climacteridae > Climacteris > Climacteris rufus. Next base: position 318,826 of record VZRZ01004623.1, on the reverse strand, counting down.
GGGGTCTTCCCGGTGGAGCTGGGGGTCCTCGGGCTCTTGGACGATGGGAGAGTCCCCTGTCCGTGCAGAGGACGGAGGCTGCGGTTTCTCTGTCTCTCCCTTGGCCGTGGTTACGCGTGCAGATTTGTCGCCTGCTGCTTTTCCAGCATCTGCAGAGTGCTTCGTTCCCGGAGTCGTGACGCTGTGAATTACAGGTGCCAGGAGGTTACCACCGTGCAGTGCTGACCAGTTTCCTTAGGTGGAACGCTGTGCACTGATTTCATATTGTTGTGTTGTCATCTAGCAAAATCTAGGGATAACTGATACTCCTTGACAATAACTACAGAGCTTACTTTTGTCTTGTGGCTATAAAACCCTGTTTCTGTTCCTTTGGCCATCTGAAATCCACTTCTAAAAACCCAGTGGTGATGAGTTTTGTTAAGTAACCATTAAGTTGAAAGATTTTTGCCTCCATTGAAAAAGCCATCCTAAAGCTGAAGAAAGCTCCTTTAGGATTACTTTCAACTTTTCCAGTTGTCATCACTTGTCATCCAACACACAAAAATTATACATAAAAACCCCTCCACTTCTCTATTAATCCTCTTTTGTTTCATAGGTACTACACACAATTATTGCTTTGTGTTCACGGTGACTAACTGCCTTTATCTCCTAAGCCTTAGGGGCTTCTTCCATATGGATTAAAAAGTCACACCACAATTGCAGGAAAATTCTAGTGTGTTCACAAGTTTCAAAGACAACTAAAATCCTCTGATTACACAGAGAAGAGAGAACCCATTCCACATAGGTTTCATCCCGGTCTTTTGACACTTACAAATATTCCTGTTGTGAAGCAGATGGTTTCCCTGGCACATCTTGGGGTTTCCCTGAGAAATCAGTTTCTCCTTGTTCCTTGTGTGCTTGCCTCAGAAGCTCAGCCATGGATACTTCTGCCTCGCTCCTGGGAGTACTGTCCTGGAACGGGGAATAACTGACAGACGCATCTTCCTCGGAGACGAGAGGAGGGTGCTCGGTTGGCTCGCTGTCCTTAGATACTCTGTGGGATTCTTGCTTGTGTCTTGAGCTGTACACTTCTTCTTGCAGTGCAGAAAACCCTTTGAAAAACAGAGAGATGAGAAATACCATTACACGTCTGACTAGAACGCAGGAAGTCCTTCCCACGCTCCATGTGCATTTAAAATTCCTGGATGCGACACGTTCCTTGAAATTTTTAAACATCTCGAGTGGGAGGGGACATTCCTTTCGCCAAGGAGCCAAAGGAATGCCAGAGTGCCACTACTATGGCCAGGTTTGGACAGCAGCAGGCAAAATAAACTTTGCTCAGAAATTTACCTCAAGTAATTAAGCTTGAAACCCTCAAAGTCTGTACAAGGATTGACAACAGGTTTTTTGGAAACAGATTAGGATAGATTTTAGTGACTCATCCTCCCCTTCCCCCCTGCCAAATTACTTATCTGCTTCTGGAAAAAATAACTGGACAAAAATGGACAAAAAATTTCACAGAGGACTAGGTGCAAGAATTAGCTCATTTATGTGCCCCATTCACTGGAAACCTCCTGAACTCTGAACCTGGGGAAAAACAGAAAAGCTTATACTGAATTTGAGCTGGACAGAGATGTTAACATTCCGCTACTCGGCTGTGATACTAAAATGCTAATTATAGCAAACAACTTTCTGTTCCTATGTTCTCTTCAAGATGGAACCTTTGCACCTGTCTAATACTTCAATATTGAGTTCAACACAGAGAAGTATCACTGGTGGAAAAGAGAATTTTATGTCACATGATTTGGAGGTGTTTCTTCAGATTACAACTACTGGATCTAATACACTGAACTTTGCAACTTAAGGAATGCAGTAGCACCCTAACAGAATTACAGTATCCTGGATACTCAAATCCAGAGGGCTTTTTTGTCAAAGCATGGAGCAGTTTTCTGTTTACATATCTTCATTGAATCCTAATACAATCTTCTGAACTTTCATGAAAGCATTTATATAAGAAAAAAATCCCAAGGTAAACTGGCTAACAGTTTCTGACCACATTATTTGCTTTTTAGGAATCAGCTGAAGTGCAGATCTTCTACCAGCACAGCAGTGACCCATGTGATGCCACGCTTGCATTCATCCACATTATCTGTGCTTTCAGAATGGGATGGCAGTGCTCAGCCACGGGATCTCAGAGATGAGCCTGGTCAAACCTTTTAGAGCAGAAGTGATGCTCAGCTGAGGTGAGCTGGGAAGTTTGGATCAGGAGCCAGTTACCTTCACTGTGGTCCAATCCTATGGATTGGTCCGTGTCCGCGTACGTGCAGGTGCCGTGGCCCTGCGTAGAGTCTATGCCGCTGGTCTCCATCAGGTGAACGATGTCCATCCGGTTGATTTTCGTGAGGCATTGGGTAAGATTTGTATCTGTGGCATTGGAACGACACCGTGTAGCTGAGTTAAGAATTACACACCATCTCTCCCTTCTCTTTTCCATGGGAAGGGCACGTATAGCATACTGACCAATAAAATAGCGTATATAAATTAGAGATACATTTAAAAGCATTGCTATGTAAAATCTAAAAAGAACTGAACGCTGCCTATAAAAATTACCACTTGTTGGTTTTTTCCTTTAACAAATTTGCTTAGTTGCCATGTTATACAGACGAGCACAATTTGTGGTCATCTTTTCTATAGCCTAAATTTCCCCCAAATTTTCTCTTTGTCATTATAACACACACTTGTCACCTCAACTAACAAATTGCAGGCAGTAACACAGTAACTGGAAACAAACCTGTTGCATGTTTCCCATCCCTTTCGAGCCAGTATTTGAGGAGTGCATGGCTTTGGTCTTGAAGTGAATTGGGATTTTCGATTCGGATCTGGTGAATTTGCTCCTCTGTGAAGTCCAGTTCTCTTGCGAGCTCTGAAAAATAAATCCATCTCTGTAAAGAGGTCTACTACTACTCCCCTGGTCTAATTTCATTTAAAGAGAAGTAAATGTCTGTGAATTACAGCTGAAAAAACTGAAGAAGAAACCATGAAGCTAAGAATAAGTCATGTCTTTCTGATGAAGCATAGGCACAGGCTGCAGTCCAGGCAAGAGACATGATTCTATAATCTGTAACATCTGTCTTGGATCCACACCCAGGGACAGCTTTCTGCCATCACCAAACTAAGATGCGGCTGTTGAACAGGTCACCCCATGACTTAAAGCCACGGAGAATTTGTGAGATTCCTACAGTTTTTCTTTCATAAAGGAGGATTCAGATTTTGTCATTATGCGTGGCCTTGATTTTGGAGGGTGTCCTGTTTTAACAAGGCGGAGGGAACCCTAACCCCAGATAACCTTATTTCCAGGCTGCCTTGTAAACTGTCAACTTCAACAAATACAGAGTAACCGTGCGTGAGACTCAAATCCTATATAGTCCAATGAGTTTGAAGAATAACCAACCACTTTCGCACCCCCCAAATTGACATCAGGCAAAGTAATAATGAAAGACAGGTCTGTTAAGTTTATGGAAGTCTGTTACCTGCTCTCCATAAAATGCTGTAAAACACTGATGTCTAATTTGATGAGACTCCATTTTTTCTAGTTTTGTTTTCAAGGCTGTCTATTCACTTCTAATAAATTTTCTTAATTAAAACTGTTACATTGCACAGGTCCAAGTCCTACTGATTTCAAGATAATCCATGCTGGGATGAGTGACACATACTCCCAGTTACTCTATGGATTAAACTAGAGGGCCAGAAAAGCAGACATAACCTAAGCTAAAGTATCAGTGATATTTTGCATATACTCAGAGGAGGCTTATAAAAACAGTAGTACATAATCTTCATTATGGAGGAGTTAAAATGTTTTCCCTGGCATGCAGCTCTTCTTTAACTCCTAGAGCCCGGTTTATTTTCAGGAGCATAATACTGTTCTAGCGAGAGACACAAAAAGGTGTAGACCTGACATAATTTGTTGCAGCATAATTTTTTTGGTCAGACTGTGCAGTTTGACACAGCATGAAGATTTCTGCACAGCTCTCTTTGAAAGAGTCTCTAAGCTGATTTTCAGTGACATTTGCCTCTCATTCCATGTTACTTTCACTTGTATCCACTACCATTCGCTGCCTCAGGTCTATTAAATCCAGAGCGTTTAAGTGATTGTTTAGAGTAGGTTCCTTGTTATCCCATTTAGGAATCTTAGTAGCCCAAAGACAATAAGCTGCTGAAATATTGCTGTAAAACATCTTCAGATAATCAGAAATCATCCAAAAGAAGCATGAAAAAAGTGTGGCCCGCTCCCCTGCTTTCTCTCTGGAGCAGACAACATGCATTTTACCTGTCCAGCTGAATCCAAGATGATCAGCGATGTGGGCCAGTCTTTCTTCTGTCCTTTCCTGATCATCCTGTTGATCTAAAGGTCAAAGAGAGCTACAAGTTGCCTCTTGCAAGTTAAAAAACAGTTCCATAGGAGAGATGGCCCAAGAAGGGAAAGGGTTGGTTTTCCCTAACTGCTGTGTCTGAATGTGGACAGGCTGCATAGCTCAAGTGAGGACTGTAAATCCCCAGGTTAAAAACTAAAACCAAAAAGCACAGGACTGTCTAGTTTTCACATTTGAAAATTAGGCTTTCATGTGAAAATCTAAGCCAGGACTGAAACACATACTGTGTCTATTTTGGCCAAACATTGTATTCCAAAATTTCATTCTAACATTACATTGAAGACTTTAAGTCAAGAGCCATAGTTTTCCATGCCTCCTTGGTAAATGCCAGGGTTGAAGAATTCATCAGGACCAGTGCTTCTGATTATGTTCTTTCTGCTGCGGGGCAGGTTTTGTTCAAGGAGTCCGGACAGCACTTCAGATGGGGTCTGTGTTTGAGACACTGTTAATTTAAGTGTCTTTGACCCCTTTGATGAAGGAGTGAGACAAAATACAACGAAGGCAAGGAAAAATCAGATGCTCGTTTGTCAGTCCTCATTTATTCCGCTAACGGTGAGACTGACAGCTTCTCCCATCCCCAGAGCTAATTTGAGGATGGTAGAATTTGAGTTTTGATTTTCCCTGAATGCACACGTGGACTGCGACACCTCCAAATCACAGAATTGCTTAGGGTTCATGATGTATGCACGTGTCATTTCAGCTCCCGATTTCCATTATGGCTGTGTACTAGCACACAAGGAGGCAAGAGGAAAACTGAGCACCAGGAAACTTGTACACAAGTTACTGGTGACTCAGAATTTTCTTGAGACACAGATTGTCAAAAAAAAGGAACGTAAAAAGCTTCATTCTTTTAAACTTATGCAGATAGCTTGGTGTAACAACTCAAAAGTATATAAATTTTCCTGTCTTGCTTTCAATCGATGCCTAAACACTTTGTAATTAGTCAAAGTTAATAGTTAGTAATAAGGCCAGGGGGGAGTCAAAAGCCAAAACGTGCATGACCTAAGCAATCAGTTTAATGATAAAACAATATATATATTTAGAAGTGTTTTTGCTTATTAAGGTAACACTTCCCATAAGCATTTATGGTTTGCAATCTTGAGATCGTTTCACAGACAAGAACACAGACACAAAACAAAAAAGAACCAAACACAGCTCACAAAGGAAAAAAAAAGCACAACTAACCACCAAAAGCTGAAAAGAAAATGCCACGCACTACACCTGTACACAAACGCACGCACACGCACGCACCAAAGAAAACAAAAAACAAAAGAGTTTAATTCATGACATGCGTCGCACAGGGAATCCCAGTCGTTGGCAAATACCTTCAGCACGGTCATGGACATTTTCGTCCGGGATACGTTCAATCTGAGTCTCTACAGACTCATCCCAAATGGGTCTGATGTCAAAGATGTCTTCAGGAACTGACTGCTGAGTCTCACTGGATGGCACATTTTCAATAACTGAAACTTCTAGGGCACTACTGCTTTCATCATCTGAAACTAATTCTTGTTCTCTCTCTGACTGCGTGAGTCTTTCCACTAATTTAGAAGCTTCATCACTAATTTCTTCAAAGAACTCTATGGAGTTTTTGTAAAGATCAAAAAAATGGTCCTTACTTTCTTTTGTGGGACTAAAAGCACCGCGGGAGCCTGTCGCGCTTCTGCTTTTAACTGGCAACCGTGAAGAAAATACCTTCGATCTTGCTGTTGCTGCCTCATCTGAGTCTAGCTCAAACTTCATCTCGCTCTCCCTCTCTCTGGCCTCTGCCTCAGCGTAACTCCTAGCTTTGACTGAACGTTTGCTCTTTGGGTCCACGGGACTGCTCGCGTCCGATTCCGACTTGCTCCGGTTGTCTTGTTTCGTGGGTACCGCGCTCATCACGTCGAGCGCTTTGGGTGACTCTGGCCTGCAGACAGACGTGTCCGCGTACGAATATTGTGGTTCGGCTTTTAGGAAAGTGGCTTTGACGGGAATTTTAGACTTTGGTTTTCCTTGGTCATCTTTTCCTTCACACTGTGAACTGTCTAGGAAGTCGTCCGGGGAAAGGCTCTCATTTTCTGATTGTTGCGAGGATTGCGATGCAGCAGCTGTTCTTACAGGGATTTTGGATTTGCTTTCACAAGGCACGCTCTCCATTAGAGCAGTGGGGATCTCGATCACAGATCTCTGTTCCTCTGGGGAGGAGTCTGGGGACTCCTCACCCTGTTCAGAACTAACCGATCGACTGACTTTGGAACAATCTAATTCATCTTCTACCACACACTGCTCGGGAGAGATGGGGCAAGGCACCTGACTGCTATCGACCGTGTCGGTCTCCGTTCTGGAGAGGGGCTCAGCTTCAGAGGCAGCAGTTTCTTTCTTTGGTGATTTTGAAGAAGCTGAAATACCCATTTTAATTGGAATTCTGGATTTAAGATCTGCTTTTGCAGTGCCAGTGCTGGCACCTTCACCCGACATTTCTTCTGCTCTATCACTAGACTCGGGTGATGGGGGCGAATATTTCAATGTGTCTTGTTCTTGTATCTCTGACTCCTCTGATTCTGAAGGTGCAAATGGGTCCGGTGAGCCCTTCAGCTTTGAAGATTCCGCCTCTGCTGCTTCTTTCACTTCTTCACACAATGAAACTTCTTCCTGAGGCTCCTGCCCCACCTGGAAGAAGTGAAAGCTTTCGTCTGGGTAGTTCCTTTTGGTCATATCAATGGCTCCACTTCTAGTCATCTCAAACAGCTTGCCTTCCTGAAAAAGAAAAGGGTTTTGTTCACTGAGTGGTGTCCCCTCTTCAGTGGGTGTCCTGGCCGGTGTCGTGTCAGGGGTTGTGCCTTGCGATCGCCTGTCGACCATCAACCCAAATATCTTTTGCTCCTCTTCTTTCACTCGAGCTTCAAAAGCTTCATCGTCTTCACGTATTTCACTCCACATGTCAGAATCCACATCGGTTCTAGTGATGACAACCTGACCCATCAATCTCTCTGTTTCATCTCTTACATCCTCAAGAGCAGATTGAGCTAATTTTGTGGACTCTGAGGCCGAAGACTCTTGTGACACTGTCTGAAATCCATCCTCTGCTTTGGGCTCTATTTCCATGTAAACTTCCTCTGAAGAGCAACATTCACTGCCTGTGTCCCTGCTAAGTAAAGTTTCAGCAGTCTGATCTTTCCCTTCTGCAACAGAATAGGTTTCCCTAGATAGCAGACATCTACCAGATCCTACCTCACTTTCAGAGTCAATAAAGAAATGTCCAGAAGACACATTCTCGTAAGGGCTCACTATATACGGAGCGCTACTGTCAGCAGCATCTGCTACGCAGCTGTCGAGTTCCACTGTGTCAGCGGTAAGGGATGAATACTCTGGGAAGGGTTCCTCAGCATGACTATCTCTGTGAGGTGTTTCACAATCTGTATCTGCTTTTCCCGAATCCCTGGGCGAAGCAGAACGGTCAGTGGGATCGCCTTCGGCCAGTTTGCCATCTCGTGGAACAGAGGACTCGGTGGTACCGTGTCCACAAGAAAGGCCGTCTGCCTTCTCTGATGTGGCTCCCGTGGAAATCAGATCTCCGGGTGTTAGCGATGCCACGGGTTTGACATCTCTCACAACAGCATCGTACTGCTCAATTGTTAGCGCAGACTCAACATGAACCTCTTTTTCAGAGCTGTCACCAACGGAGTGACAGGGAGGACCCCCAGACCGTGTGACCGGGGCATCGGGACTGACCGTCTCGCAGTCACCTGTACCGTCACAGCACTTGGATCGAGCGCTTTCTGCTGGCACGCACCCATCGGAATGACAAGTGCCTGATTGTCTCGTGGAAGCCTTACAGCCGCGCCCAGGGATAAGCGGCTCCTCTTTGTCACCTTTGCCTTCTGCTTTAACCTCACCTCTCCCGACAGAGCATTGTTGGGAATCGATGGGTTTGAAACCTGCTTCGTCAGGGCTAGAGCTGGAGTCGATACTGGATGGTAAAGGTGAGGGTGGCTGCACTCGGATCACAGGCTCCATTAAGAGGCCTGAGTCAGCTTCTTTTTTGAGCCGAGTCAATTCTGGCTCGCTTTCGGAAGAGGAAGGACTTTTTGTAGATTCAGCTGCAGATGTCACCACTGTAGGTAGGTCTTTATCTACTAAAGCCATGGGCTCTGCTGCTTCAGCCTCACAGGAGGCTTCCGAATTGGCAGCTACGGAAGATTCATCTTGCTTACGACTCTTTTTATAATCTCTCTTCTGTTTTGCTTCTTGTTCCAGTTCATCGAACATTTTTATTTTGGTCACCATTTTAAACATCTCTTCTTCGGGGGTGAATCTCTTCTTTGGTTCGCTTTCTGCTTCGTCCTCCGGTTCTTCGTTGACTTCAGGGATGGTGGCTGACTTTGGTATGTCTGCCATTTTAGGTGTGATTTCATAGCTAATTTCTTCCGAACTAGGAGTTTCGGGCGAGACGGGACTTTTCCCCGAACTCTCCATGAGGGATGTTTGCTCTAGGCTGTCATCGTCGGCACTTCCCTCGGGGTCACGGAGAATCCTGGAACGCACCGACGCCAGCTCCGGGCAGGCTTCTCCTTTGCTAAGAACAGACTGAAGAGGACCCTGCCCCAAAATACAAGCCTTCACTGTTGGTTCTACGGGGCTGCTTTCAAGGGAATCGCGGCAGGGGGACTCTTTCATAGGACTGGGCTCCAAAGAGTCGGGTGTTTTGTGTGATGAGTTATCTTCTAGCACTGGGCTTGCTTCCAGGGAGTCTTTATGACTTATAGTCAAAGAGTCATCTGCAACTGGGCTAAAGCTTTCACTATCATGGCTAGCAAGTGAAAGTTCCAATTTCTGGGGACTTCTAACCATAAGTCGGCGTTCACAGGCTATATCTTTTTCTTTCTCTAAAGCAGTGTCATGTGTTTCAGAAGACTTAATGACATGTACAGTGGTTCTGGATTCTTTATCCCTGCTAGTATCTTTCATAATGGAAGCTGAGCTACTTTCTTTAAGTTTATCAGCCTCTTCTTCAGAGGCTGGAGGTACACGCTGGTCAGAATGAGACTCACTAGTCTCAGTGACAGCATCTAGCTGTCTCTCAGTAATACCTTTTTCATCTTCCTTTGAGAAGACTTCCTTCGGAGAACATGTTTCTGCTGCTGTGGGCGCTCTAGCCGCTCCTTTAGCTTCTCCAATTTGCCCATCACTTTTCTTTGGTGAGAATGAAAGGCTTTCTGGGCTCGTTTCTGGAGTCTCTGCCAGACCCTCGTGCTTGTAACTTTCCTCAGAGCTGATCTGAGGGGTTCCGTCAAGGAGGCTGCCTGGAGAGTCAGCCACACCTTCATGTTTAAGGCTCTCTGAGCTCCCTTCAAGAGCAGCGCTTTGCAGAGAAAGAGCAGGAAGGAATCCATCTTTCCCGTACTCTGTGGGAAAAGCAGCACTGAAAGGACTGGTCAGTACTTGCTCCAAGTTAAGCTCTCCCTTCTCTGTCACTGAGAGGTGTCGGAACTCTTGGTATTTGTCATTACCCTCCAGTTCCTCTTTAATGACGTCAGAAAAGTCTGTTGATGTTTTCCTGTCAGGGCTGATCTGGAAGTCAGGCTCTCTTTGATCATCAGAAGTCCTGCCCTTCCCAGCTGCTGCTTGTTTGGCACTTTTATCAACTATTACCGGAGGGAGAGGTTCGGTTGGCTTTTTGCTGCTCTGCTCTTTTCCGTGGTCTTTACCGCCAGCTTTCTTGGCAGTTTCGATGGCAGAAGTTTGCGCTTTCCCTTTCTTTGATGGTGGCTCTTTCTCTGCTTTTGCCACCGTGCTTGGTTTGTCCTTCTGTTTGTCTGTCTTCAGGTTTGACACTCGCCTCGTTTCACTCTGCGAAGGAGTTGTTTTCCTGCGGGGTGTTTCCTTCTCAGGGGCCTGTTGCTTCTGTTTGACAGATTTGTGCTCAAACAGTCCAGAAATATTCTTGGACGGGTCTTGCCCTGACTGGAAGGCTTTCATCAGTTCCCGAACGGACATGGTCTCTTCAAGTCTCTCTGTCTTAGAAGAAGGCGAGACAGGCGGCTGGGGTTTGTGCGCTACCGGTTTTTTGACTGGCGCTGGTTTTTTAGGCGCCTTTTCGGCAGGGCCTTCTTTTGCCTGAACTCGGACGGGCAGTTTTGACCGTACTTTTTGCTCATCTTCCACTCGTTTCTGAAGAGCTTTCACTTTATCTTTTATCGAGCCAATGGGAGTTTCCTCGATGACAGGGGACACGGCTTTAGCCTCCGGAGCAGCTGCCACCTTTAAGCCAGGTTCCCCAGCCGGCGACTCCTCTGCAGTGAGCTTAGGCAGTTTCAGTTTTTCTCCGCTGCTGTGGGCCTTGCCTTCCTTTGGCTTTGGCTTTTCTTTTAGTTTTGCCCTAAGGGGCTTTTTAACTTCTGAGGCTGCCTTCTGTTGCTCCTGCGAGCTTTGTTTCCCAGGTTTTGAAGCTTCTTTTCCTCTTTTTTCAGAATCCCTGCTTACTACTATGGCTTCAAATTTCTCTTCTACTAAGTCCTCTTGTAAGGCCTGTGGCTTCACCTCATGAAGAGAAATGTATGTTTTCAAATCCTCTGAATCTACCATTCCTGTCGTGTCCGGCTCCTCCTTTTTGGCTGACCCTTTGTCTACCGTGACTTCTGAAGGAGCATTTCTTCTGGCCTCTTCAATTTCTTCATCGCTGACAATGATCCATTCCTCTTCTAAGGGTTCTTGTTTGGAAAGGGACTTCTGCAAAACATGGTCTTCTCTGGAACAGGATCCACCCCTCAGAATTTCATTTACTTTTTCTAAGTCCTCTTTTACTCTTTCAACTATTTCAAAAGGCTCTCCCGGCTCTTCTTCAGCGGGTTTTTCAAGATCTTTCACTTTAATGGAGCCTGATTTATCAGAAGGGTCAGTTGTCAGGATGGCAGTCATTTTGATCAAATCTTGTTTCATCTCAGAAACTTCAGACAACAGGTCTGGACTGGCTAGTACAGGGACTTCATTAACCAGATGGCTTTTCAGGACAGATGTTTCTGTAGATTCTGTCTCGTCATCTTTGATGCGAATGAAAAACATTGAAAGTAAAATGGAAATCAAAAATAGAGATTGGAAAATGTAATCAGGACTGAAAATGACAGTCTTTGGTTGCAGTGGTAGGAAGGTCAACAAAATGGGCCGGGAATGGTGGATCCACAAGATCTGAGGGTACAAGAGCAAAGCAAAGCTAACGGGGGGAAAAAAAAAACTGAAAAGGAAAATGGCAGGAAATAACTTGCTTCACTTTATCGCTAGAGCACAACCACACATACAGTATCAAAGCTGGAACAAACCAAATCAGGACACCACTAAAAAAATCCAAAACAACAACAACAAAATTTCAAATCAAAACCAGAAGAAACACAGTGAAGTTACACAAAGAGAGGCATCTCAAGATTGTTCAGATGTTACAGATCAATGTTCAAATAAAAAGAAAAACAAGAAAAAAGGGGGAAAGCATTAGAACTGATTGAAAGTCGATTTCCTCTAAGAGAAAGCCAGTGTTAGCAAACTGTCAGAGTAACATCGGGTTAACAGTTTTGTTTTTCTTAATGACCAAAATAAAAAGTGAAAAGTGATTCTGCAGTAAGTTAAAATACGATCAAATACGTAGAGATCTGAATCAGCTGCAAACCGGCATTTCATCTAAGGGGATTTCACACCTACACAATGAAACAAACAGGCTTTTGTTTTAAGAGGCATGGTCCTTTCCTTGGAACATCCTCATTGACAACTAATGAACTGACTGAGGAAAGAGAAGACAGAGAAGAAAAGGAGAGATAAGAAAAAAACTGTGAATCAACTTAGAAGTGATTTCAGAGTTTTAAAAAATGTCATGTATGGCAACCCAAAATCACAGACAGTCACGCTAGACACATACGTACAATTCATGTAAGGCAAGTTATTTCCATGCAAAGCAAAGGTGTTGCAAATGCTGCTGGGGATGTAGCTTCAGTTAAGAAACAAGAGCTCTAAAAATTAATCATATAAATTAAGGGTACATGAAAATATTGTAAAACATACTGTGGTGAAATATTTGTCTAATCTGGCAATCAATATACAGGACAGTGGCTACAGATAACTCCCATTATGCCCTAACTGCCTTCTGGTAATATTTCATTTCAGCAAGGACTAGCAGAAAATGGATATCGAACAGAATGAAACAGTGGAGGACTGAAGCAAGTTACAAACAGAACGCAATGCTTAGGAATTACTATGGGACATTTTCCGTTCAAGGCAGCACGCCACGTGGAACTGCACATTTTGGCACTCCGGGCTGAAAGTCAAACACTAATGCAAATAAGGAGAACCAAAGCAATACATAATTAGCTGTCTTTAGCTGTAAAAAAAATACCCATTTTGCTGTGCTGTTCTCCTGGGTGTAACAAATGCTAAATATCTGTGCTGTACGTTAATTATAACCAGATTGCTGCGGGGTATTTCTGTGCTGAAAATGTGGTCTTTGGGTGCCGCTGCTTTAGAAGGAACTGCCTGGTGCACACTGAAACACCAGCCAGTCATTTTGTAGATTTGTAATACATATTCTCATAAATATCAAATGTATGCCTCTCACTGGCCAATTAGCCTGAAGCAAAGCAACTCCAGTGGGAAATCAATGGGAAGTGCTATCCAGAGAGCCTGTGGCTGGAGCAGGAGCACTCGCTGGGGCTCTCTGGGGCCCGGGGACTTGGCAGTGAGGAAGCTGTGGGAGGACAACGCAAGACATTGCACTTGAACTGCAAACAAGGCGAGACACTGCACTCCAAACTGGAAACAAGACAGATCCAAGAAATGGCTGCATCTGGAAGCAGCTCTCATTAGAGACACTTCAGTGTGAGTGGATGTTTGTTTGATTTGCACCTCCCGTGAAGGAGAGATTTGCGAACCCCTCGCCCTCGGTCTCTCGTATCACTGCCCGATTGTGCATGTACAGAGGGTGGATCCTGTCCGAGCCTTCATGTCAGATTTCCAGCCATATTTCACCACAGTAAAGGGCGGGGGCAAGGGAGGGAGGGTTAAACAGCCTGATTCCTTTGGACAGTATCACTTTTTGGCATGGTTGTATTCCATGAGGTTAATGAAATAGATTGCAGTCCTCATCGGGTTTTCATTAAAAGTGATACTGTCATCTGTCTCAAATATGAGGCAAGAATGTGTGTCAACAAATGGAGAAAACAAAAATGGAGGGATGAGCATTCATACAGGCAAAATAGCAATAGCGGGATCACTAGGGATGTCAAAGGAAAGTAAATGCTTAGATGAACGGTTTTAAATTGTATCACTTGTTAATTTACACATTTAAATGTATTTAACTGGATAGCTGCTTTGATATTAAAGCGTTTTCTATTACGTTTTTAAAGTATTGATGTTATTAGCAATAGCAGTTAAAACTTAGCTCTCTTTCATGCTTAGCTTTACTCTTTACCATCTTTCATACAAACTGCATTATAACATTTTCAAGGAAAAGAAGAAAATCTTACTTTTTTCTGAAGTCATATCAACCTGGAAGAGAAAAAATGGGGAAATTTTAAAGTTTAAATATAATTGCTATGTAGAAGTCACTCGTGAAGATACACCTACTAAATGTATGGAGAAACACAGATCCATAGACTTAAATGGAACCAAGAATGCATTTAAAATAAGTCAAAGCAGGCCTTAATTTATTTAAGGTCTCTCATTTGGGAAAAATGGTTACTTTGCTACAGTTATGCTCAACAGTAGATGCAAAATGTTGCCATGTATTTTCTTTAAATGCTCTTAGCAGTGTTGAGGACCCCGACTTTTGCATTACTGGGTATTTTGTTGTATTGTTCCTAATTTATTTCTTCCTGTCTAAAGCAAAATGCTCCAGTATGGTTCTCTGAAGGCATATGGTCCATCTGGAAGGCAAGCAGGATGTTTCCTGCACTGTGGTTCCTTGGACACGTTCATTCTGAGAGCACGGTTTGCATTTTTGCCTCTGTGCTCAGTGATGATGAAAGACAGGTGCACAAATGATGGCAGAACTGCTGCTGCCCGAGGCGTGACCTGGGGCTGGATGCCACTAAGAGCTATTGATACCTCTAAATGGAAGCTGTGATGGCCCTCACAGGCCACCTTTTTGATTTTTCAGAGTGTATTTGGGTACAGATCAAAAAAGCCACACAATTTTACTGTTACTCAAAAGAAAACACAGTCCTTGCCAAAAAAAAGAATTAAACAAAACACAATGTCAGACTATGAAAATTTGAGAAACAAATTTTTGAGGTTGCCTTGTAATTTCAGTTTATTTCAGTTCTGCCAGCATTTGTCTACACCAGCACATGTTGTTTAAATTTGGCTATGGAAAAATATGCAAAGTTAAAAGTAGCATTAAACCTTTAATTTCCTATACAAACTTGTGGTAGGGGTAGGACAACTGTGAGGAATGCAAATCAGCTGTGCAGCACTGCTGACACAAGATACTGTGTGTGGTAAAGCCCCCAAGCTTTTAGTGAGTGCTGAAAATGTTTAAATTGTTTAAAATACTTTTTATAAAGATAAATGCAATATACTGTCTCGGTCAAGATGCTGCTTTTCCACAAGCTGACAATGACCAGAAGTAAATCCCTGGCCACACGTGCATGTTGGTACATGCCTGGCAATCCTTTAGGCTCACATAATTCAATTTCACACTCAGCAGGGTGTGTAACAGACCCATAATGGTCTGAATTCCTCTGATGCACACGTTGCCCTACATGGTAACCCCGGATCCCCAGGGTACTCTAGTTTCCCTTACTTTAGGTTCTTCAAGATCAGTCCAGATTTATGGCAGCATACTAATTAATATTATTAACATAAAAATTAATAAAGTCAACAAATAATAGTTTAAAATGCTTATAGCCATCAATGAGTGTCTTTTTGTGCTTTAGGTTCTTATACAAAGCAGTAGTCATATTTACAATAGGAGTGTGGTAAATATTTTTGTAATGATGATAGGAAACGGAAACCCGTGCCCCAGATCTGCTGAACTCTGTTCTGCAGTGCATGGAAAAGATGTCCATTCTCTTTGGGGAGCTGGCTATTCCCACAGGGTTTCCAACAGCTGAACATCATCACAGTGTGGGGATGCTTTTCTAATGTTACTCATTCATGTAGGGGTCAGAGCTTCAGGAACATCTGTAACTGCCAGAACAGCGCTGGCAGCGCAGGGGGAAGCTGATGCAATTTAATTTATGCTAAAGATGAAAATTCTAAACCTTTTACTTGTGACTTCTGGGTTAACACTGATTGGGTGCTGCAGGTCAGTCATCCAGCTCAGAAACCTGTGACATCCAGTCTGTTGGGTGTTTATTCCCGAAGTGAGGCTGTGAAATGCCCTCTTCCCTGTGTTTGTAGCATTGAGCTAAGGTTTCATCTTCTGACCTGTGTCTGTTGGCTGTGCTTGAGTAGTGTGTGTAGGCAAGAACGTGCTGATTTAGCAACATTACCTCTTCTGGTTCTGGATCTGAATCTGATTCCTTTCGGTCCCAAAGTGCCATGCAAAAAGAGAAGGGGGAAACAGAGCAGGCAAAATGCAATTTTTTTTCAGAAGACAGTAGGAAAAAGTAACTTCTGACAACATTGAACAGAAAAGAAGAAAATGCAGCACATTTCTTGTGTCAAAAAGCAGCAAAACTAAACTGTCAATTTAAAACACAAAAGGCTATGGAACTGAGCAAAAAACAAACAGAAAAGTTAGACTGCTAATGATCCCTATTTGTACCAAAACTTTAAATATATACATGCTTTTTCACCCCTAAATTAGCACAACTAAACACTTAAAATAGCTAAGAACTACTACCTTTCGAAGCTAAAATATGGTGAGATGTGCTGGTTTAAAATTATACTAAAATGCTGTAATAAAGATTTATTATATTCTAAAAATGCTGAGAAGAAAATGAACATTGGCAGGCAAGATTTTGGGCAAATACATCCCTAATAGACATGCAGCTTCTAATGTGACCAGGACAGAAAAAACCCTGTGTTTTGACAGCATAAACATAAACTGACACTTTCTAAAGAAAGAAGTATTTAATATCTGATCTTGCTTAAACAAAAATTGAGGGCACTCCCACTCATCTCATCTGAGTCCTCAGAAAATACCTGATGCCATCTTCAAACACTGGCATTAGGAGTACCAAACCCAAGACACTGAAAGCCCTTGGGTGAAATTTTTTTCCTTTTTAAAATCCCTGATCACAAAGCTTTAAGCACGGTTTGCCCTCCTCCTCGTTTGTGGTTTGTCTTACAGTGCTGATGAGCAGAGCTGGGTATAATTTCACAATACCTTTGTGTAAATGGGTAAAGTGATGTTTAAATTACATATGGCTTGATGAACCAGGCCTCTGGTAGATTTGGGCTCCTTCATGAATGACAATCGTCCACAGGGCTCTTGAGTGGTATCTCGGACCTGGCACAGCAAAAAGACACACATTCAACCTGCTCTTCTGCTCTGTGACTACTTGTGCCTCCCTAAACTATTCAGCAGGAGGGGCCAGATGTGGGAGAAAAAGTCCACATAGGCAAAAAAAGGTGTTTTCACTTTTCTCCCTGCTGTTTTTAAGCGTATATATGGATGTAGTTGTGTTTTGAATCTATGTTGGAAAATTGCATGTGCAAAGCCAAAGGTAGGTGGTGGCATAGATAAAGCTGTAAATTAAAACAAGCTTCAAAATGTTGCAGGAAAGGAGGGAGACAGTTTAAAACTTGTCTAGCAGCATACAGCAAATATAATACAATGAGAGAGTGGGTTGATTCTGTCCTCTTACTGGAAGTTTCCATTCCTAAGTCATTTCTCTAAGACTGTTATTTACAAAACAGCAGTAGTTTCCTCCATTGGAGCCAGAATGTCCAGGTAGAAGGAAAAGTTTGTGGGAAGAGGTTTCCAGTGCTCTCTAATCTCCCTCTGAGAAGAGAAGGTGACAGTGGCTCAGTGACAGCACAGTGGTCACTGGCTCTACAGTTAGGGCTAAAGCATTACTTAATTTTGGAGAAATGGAGCTTTTTCCTTTGGCTTTTATTTTACAAATTTTCCTACTTATAAAAAAAGTTTTTAAAATAGAATAGTATGGGGATAAAAATAGGCTACAGTTGGGAATTTATATAAATTAATTATTTTCTTTTTCCTTTGCTGGTAAAAAATATGGTGAAGTGATAACTTGAAATACCCAAAGAGGAGCCATTAATGTTACCTTAACAAACAGAGGAAGTCTATTTTCTTTGAAGGCAAAGAAACTGAATATGTGATGTTGCCCACTCTTTGTGAGTGGCACCAAATTGCCAAAGCAGTCAACATAGATGGGTTTTCCTTCTAATACCTGTTGGAAAGGAAAGAGAAGCAAAACAGCAGTTAATCCTTGTGAGGTGATTAGGATTTCTTCTTTGGGATAATTCTACAATAGTTCCAGTGGATTTCTGGAACTGTTAGGACTTGTCAGCATTAACAAGTTTTGTTATGTACAGTGAACCTAAAATGTGTGGAAACACTTCAGATTATTAAATTCCAGATAGAGCAGACTGTTAATTTAATTATAATAGCACACTACTTGAAATGACAGAATAAGACTCAGTGTCATAAATCTGGTCAAATTCTTAAATCTATTTTCATTTGGATTTTTGATGGACTCCAGTTTTAGCATGCTTTGCTAACCTGGCCTCATCACCACAGTCAAAGAGTGTGTATCTCTCAATTCTGTTTATTGCAGCTGGATTTTCAAAGGCCTCAAGCTTTTCAAAGTCAGGTCCAGGTAAATACCTCTCTGAAATCCCTGTATAATGGCACTGCTGATATCTTGAAACTGCTGTTATGGCCCCTCCACATATCTGAGTATCAGATTAACAGTTTGGGAGACGTTCCTTTCAAAGTGCCAGTACACTCATGGCTCATTCTTACTTGCCAGAAATTCAGCCTTGTCATTCAGTTTGATAAGCCCATATTTTATCCAGGTGTTCCGCACAAGAAATGCCTGTCAGAGCTTCAGGAACAGTGAGGAGAATTTTTTTAAAGATGAGATTGTTGTGGAAAAGAGACTGAACCAAGCAGAATGTGCCATGCAAGTTAAAGCACTTCCAATTTGTCATCCCTTCTGAGGAAGCTGACAGAGCCAGAACTGCATTCAGCAGGCAGTTTGCTGAATTCCACATAGGAAAGCTTTTGCCTGCTCAGCAATAGATTTAATGCAATTTTATCTTTGTAAAGCAGGATATTAATCAAACCTGCTGCTTTAACTTCTTAGTATGTGAGTGTGCTGGCAGACTGTGACCACTGTCAACTGCCTGTTTGGTTAGTGATGTGCATTTATGGGGTTACTGAAAGCTGGAATTCACCCATCCTTTTCGGCTCTGACTCTTTCCCTTTAGCCCGGTGGACTAAGAGTTAGGCAGTGGCCCACTGGGAACGGGACTTCCTCACTACTTTTCCCTTACACCTGACAAAAGTCCAAGTTTCCATCCTGTCCTGTTTGCTGACACTGCATCATGACAGCATTTGTTGGCACTATCACTTTTCAGTACTTGTGGCAGATGGAAGGCAGATAGAAATACTAGTTTAAAAGGAGACACTAGAAAATGGAGAAAACTTTGTTGTACAGTACCTCTACATCCCTGCTTCTGGCAACTTCAGCAAAGTTTTCTTGTTGTTCTAGAGTTTTATCCACCTTGTCATCCGTCATGCAGAAACATCTTAACCGTGCTTCAATGGGATCATGAGATTTGGCAAACACCACAAATTTGGCCATGTAGGGGACACAGATAATCTCTCTGTACACTTGGGAAGCAAAAGTAACAGATTCTTGTGTCTGTCGACAGTCTATCAACCAAAATCTGTAAAAGAAAAGGAAGAGTTGTGTAATCGGCACTGAAGGATTTGAAAAAGGAAATTGTAAGTTTCCCCATCCTGGCAGCATTAGCTGGTAACCACAGCAATGGCAGAGAACAAGTCAGAGTACAGGAGAACTGTCATGCTTGGTTTTGTCTACCATGCACCTTCAAGGAACAGCAGTCAGTTCCTTACAGACAATATCAGAACCTGAGGCTCTTCAGGTGAACGTAAATGACACTGTGCGCTGTGTAACCCTGTGTGGAAAATCAGAAGTTGTTCCTGGGTCAGTTCAGTCACCAAGCATTTTCCAAGAAGTAACACGTACTGCCTCCTTCCTCAGCTACCACATGAGTTTCTCTGCAGAGCTGATGCCATTTTCTTTCAATAAAATGCACTGAGTGGGTGGCAAGCTCAAGTTTCACAGGTGGAGGATGAAGGCAGAAGAGGTCAGAGACAGCTCAAAAGCTGATACAATCTATAGGGGGCCTGTTCCTTACTGTGGATTACATGGCATTGTAACCCCAAAGCATCCCTTGGCACTGTGGCTGCTCTGCTCTTACTCATCTGCAGCTGAGTAACAGCAAATTTCATGCTGTGCTGATCTTCAGAACGTTTACCAAAAGCACTGCTCACAAAAACAGGCTGCTGACATTTGGGAGAGGGAAAGCATGTGTGGTACACAAAGGCTCTGCACACTGCTACTTTCCTTTTCCTGCGTGGGAGAGTTATGCTGTGCTGGCCTCCAACTGGAGAGGCTACATCCTCTGAGAAACCACCAGATGCCTCAGTGATTTGCTGTCAAACACCAGGGGCTAAAAAGCCCAAACAGATATTAAACCTTTTCAAAGCTGCAGCTCAGGAAATGGAAAACAAACAATTATGTCTCAAAGTCCACAGTGTAATAATTCACATGACAAATCTCTTTCCCAAGCTCATTGTGGAGAGAACTAGTCTTACAAATGGTAAAATTGTTGTCCATCATTCATGATTTAACTAGACACAAAAAAATTCACTGTGAATAGCAGTCAGAAATTAGCCGATTCTTGGCAAGGCACAAGGGCACCGGCACTTTTACACCAGGGCACAGGTGAAGAAATTAAGGTTACCTTGTCCTTTGGCAAAGAAGTTAATCAATATTCCCACTGGAAAGATATGAAAAGTCCCATTTTCTAACTTTATCAGCATTTAAATCATGTTTGGGGCAAAGTAGACAGTTGAACATTCATTTAGATTAAAAAGAAGAGGTGAAACCCATTAAAATCTCTCTATGGGACCCTGTCTATATCCCAGAACATTAACAATAGTAATTGAGTTTCATGTCATCAGCAGGATTAGGAAAGATGCACTACAAATGTGGATTGTGGAACCACACACTGTCACTGTCACCCTCATTCTGGCTGTCTGTCACGTGTAGCCCTGCTGAAGACTTCACAATTTCAGGGACTTGGACCTCTCAAACTCTGCACGTAGTTGTTTAATTTCTGCCTTTGCACAGAGCTCTGCACCAGCCCTGAGCCGAGTGCACTGTAAGATCCCCCCCTCGTGGTCGCTGCTGTTACAGAGGAATGTTTGCTGACTCCACAAAGAAATGCACAGCAGCAAAGCATCCAGCTTCCTTCAGCCCTTTCTGAACTAAGAAAGGATAAAAATATAATATTTTATTTTGCCTAATGTTAAACTGGAGGTTGGGCTGCAAGAGCTGGTTTCATTTTAAGCTTGAACATCCTATTTCATTAAATAAACCTCATCTAACAGCAATAACTGCCCTGGACGCTGCATGTTTGCACTGAATTTCGTAGGTAAGTTATCCAGGATTGTTTTAACTGTTTCCTAGACTACACACCCTAGATGGAATACTTTCCAGGCCATGAATTTCATTTCCTGTTACAGAGGAGATTTTTGTTTGCTTCTGTGATACAAATCATGGACAGCAAACAAACTAAAACACATACATATATATTATTCTTTTTTTTTAATTAAAATCTGTTTTCAGTAAGAGAGCAGTTAAACCTCCTCAGAAGAACAGATGTATGGAAGAGACACTGCTAGATCCTGCTTTGGTACACCTACAGGCCTCTCTGCCTGACTTCTCAGCTTTTGGATATTCTGGAAGTAGTAGCTCTTGTAAGGTGTATAACTAGGTACCCAAAGAAGGGAATTCTGTTTCCCTGGAAATTTGCATAATAATAAATATTTCTGTTCTACTACTCTATAAACTAGAACAGTTTAACAAATATTTGTGGAAGAAAGACATGCATTTGAGAGTATCCCTGTAGAAGTCCTGTTCAGTTGTGTATGTACCTGGCAGACACATTTGTTGTGAAGGAGACGCATTCATTAACAAACGTCAGCGGTGTTGTCCCGGTGATATCTTCCCACTGGGCAGGGGTGGTTCCTCCTGAAATGACAGAAATTTAAAAATAAAATTAAAACCAAGCAAGTCTGCAACTTTTTTGCTTCTAAGAAATATTTTAGAGTTTTTAATCGCTATGAAGCCAGTAATAATCCCAGATGTGCCTTCTGCTTGGACCCACGTTATTTCACTAATGCTGGTACAGCTGGATAGGTTCACCCTGAGAAAACCAAATGCCCAAATGATTTTCAAGTGATGAGTCCTGTAGCACAGGATTTAATTAATTAATTTAATTAAATGCTTGCAGCTCATTTCTGTCTCTTCAGAGAGACTGAAGGACATACTAATCACTTTGGAGCCATAGCAAGTAAAATATTCTGGTATTTTCCTCTTAAGCATCCTGCAACATGAAGTCTGTACCACATTTACTGTGTTGGTTCCCAAGAAACAAACTGTAAGGCAAATGCAAAAAACCCACCAAACCCAAGGTCTATGATTATATTAGACATCTCTTGTTAGTGCAAACAACAAATGTTATTTGTGGTACAAAGAAATTGTTTGGAAAGTTGTTTGTTTTCCCAGCTTCTCACCCCAGTCAGGTTTCCACCCAGCTTCCCATGTGTGTCATCAGTTTAACGTTTCCAGCCCACGGGGACTGACAGTTTCAGGATGCACACGGAAAGCTGCAGGCCTGCCATCCTACCTGTGATGCTGCATAGTAACCTCAGAGTGGGTGTGTCCCCCCCATAGCCATTCATGAGCCCCTCGCTGGAGGCCTTGGGCACGGGGATCGTCATCGTGATGGGTTTATGGAACTTCCTTCTCCTGGGCTCCAGCGTGACTATGGGGCTGAAGGTAGCCTTGTTGCCCAAAATCTTCTTGGTAAGTTCAGTGTGCATAGGTTGAGCCTTTGCAGAGCAACAGAAAACAACAGAACAGTTACTTACAAACAGTTTAACGATGTGTAAAGAACTGGGTCTGTATACTGCCCTCAAAGCTCTGAGCTGTTTAGACTAAATGGCATGATTTCCCATGAAAATCTGCAGACAGAACTGACTGCCAGTGAGAAGGGGAGACTTCCCTTTTCCAACTTTCCCATGCCTGCCTTCTCTTCCTACTCTTTCTTGGTGCTTGTCAGATTTTTACAGCATTAATTTAATTTGCTTAACCAGTAGCAAATGATAACCTAGTCACTTTTTCCCCCTGAGAACGAGCTGTTTGAGTGAGCTATTCAGCTAATCCCAGGGGCTTTCAACAAGCACGGTCTCCTGGTAAGGTGGGGATGCATGCAGCAGGAGGGCAGGATGGAGACAGGGGAAAGACCTCACTCTTTTAGGAGTGAACTGTTAAGCTGGTTCCTTCACACTGAGAATCTGTACATTTCACCTACTTGTTGCAGCACTTTATACTTCTGTGATGCCTTTTGTAAGACGTATTTAAGAAATTCTATGTCCTACACATCATCACCAAAATCTTTCCCAAGATTATGTAGACAGTTAACAGAGAGGAATCTGAATTAACTGGAAAACCCAAGGCTTTACGGCTTGCTTTGACTTTTGCCTGGATTTTTGTCTTTTATGACTTCTGCTAAAAGCATTGCAGACAGCATACAGCAAGGTGAACAGGCTGGTTCTCCATTCAGAAGATGAGCTTTGTGAACGTTTCACTGTACCTGGAGGCCAACACGAATTCTCTTGGTGAGGGCTCCTTCTGGGAAGACTGCCTGCACCTGTGGGACAACGGTGCTGCTCAGCACCCCTCCCTCAGGCCCGATGAGGTTGCTGTCCTGTTTGATCCGGGACACCACTGCGAAGTACTGCGGGAAATCCCGGGTGATGATGCGGCAGATCCGCTTCTTCTCGAGTTCCTCTGGAGTGTCAAGCACTGAGGGCAAAAGAGGAGATGGTCAGAAGACAAGAGTTTCATAGAAACAATACAGCAGTCCTCAAAATGCACTCAAGCTTTTCACAGTTTGGCTGCAACTTGCACAAAGTGTTTTGTCTAGAAATCACAGGGAAAAGGAAACACAACCCAGTGCTTGGCTAAACCACAGCAATTAAGAAAGGAACAGACAGACAGACTGAACAACGAGCTGAAGGGAGCTTAAGACAGCAAACAGAAGACGTTGACATCATCTCCAAAATCAGCAGCCAAACAAGCAAAGGGATTGGTCCAAGCCCCTTTCTACTTTGCGTATTTACAATGTCCTGAAGTAGCATCAACGAAACAAAACTTCAAAACAAAGAAAGTATCAAAGTATGAATTTAGCTTTAATTCTGTGAGTTAGCTTGTTTGCTTTGAGGGTTGTGAGGGTTTTTTTTTGTAAAAAGCCCCCAAATTAATAACAAATTCTGCAGCACCTAGACAGCCTGAAGCCATTCTGTTCTTTCAGAAAGCAGGAGTACCCATGACTGACACTTCCTCCCACACATGGAGCTGCCTCTAAAGGGTGAGTATGGTAATTGCCATGTTTTGGGAAGATGTTTGCTATGGAAGTTTTTCATTTAACACTACAAAAGAAACAGCAGAAGACACGAGTCAAGCATCTCTTCTCAGCTTCATGAAGGGAGACAGCCTGTCCCACTACTTCAGCAGCCCGTTCAAGGGAAGGGAGCGCCATGGTCACAGCTGCTGCTCCCAGTAAGGCAGGAGCAGGGTAAGAAACCAAGTCCCCTTGGATACCTTCATCCATGCCATTCAGGATTTCGTTCAGTTCATCCTCGGTGTATTCACAGAAATGCTCCTTCCAGCTGTCCCCGTTCTCGCTGCGCAGGATCACCAGCTCCCTCTCCTTCCCACGCAGAGCAGCAAAATGGGGAATCTCCACAATCACGGGCCTGGCACAGCAACACAGCGCATTAAATGCACACGGGAGAGAGGAAGAAACAGGATTAAGAGCAACTCTATTCAGTCTGCTACAAAGTGACCTGGAATTCTACCTATTTGGCTGGAATACTTTGGCATAATCCTAAACTAGTAGGCCACTAACACGGACTAGATTTTTACAGGGACCCAGTAAGTGCTGAAGGACAGATGAAAAAGTGCATTCACCTCTTTCCACAGTGTGAATGAGATTTGGTAAGATAATAGTGCTTATCTGGAAATTTGGTGACTGCTTTTGCAAATCCATCAAAAACTCATGCTTGTTTTAGTTGTCACTACTGTCTGGGTTAACCTGTGCAACTTCATTTCAAAGAGAATCTACTGTAACGTATAGGAATAGTGGGACAAATTCTGATCTCACTTATACTAGTGCAAATCAGAATAATTTCATTGCAATCAGGGGGCGATTGTGTCCTGTGCCAATTTTGCTTCTTTGTAATGCTACATATTCCAATGAATTTATTCCTGATTTACACCCTGGGAGAGACACAGGAAGTCTGAGGAGATTGTCTGGGTTTCTATTGCAGTATAGGAGATAAGAATTTGCCTTGTTGCCTTGCAAGTCAACATATGCATCAGAGGGTGGGCCCATATATATATATGTATATATACACACACACACATACACAACGCATGTGTACATATAATATATCTGTATCAAGATATACATATACATACATACTCTCAGAAATGAGAGAAGATATAAAAATATTTGTAGATACATTTCTCTAATTAGAGGACTCACACAGGTTACCATGTATGTAGTAAATGCCATGTGTTCTATCACACTGGTGGTATCCAACGTATACCTTATTGATTGATCGGTCCTTGATACAAAAAAACAGTTTAAAATTTACAGTAGATTCTTTTTTTTTTTTTGTGGTCCCAATCCAGGTTGCTTTGCTACAGACATCAAGCACAGAACTAGGAAGATTTCATGCCAAAACAAAAATGAAGGCCACAGTACTTGAAGAAAAAGATACAAACATACCACCAAAACAAAACCACAAACCACAAAGGTTGAAAAATGGTCCACTAAGGTTAAGTGTACAAAATCTCAAATGATAGAAAGGGACAATATCATGGGCATAATGACATAAAAAAATCATATTGCAGAAGGAGGAGAAGAATGGGGAGGTCAGCATCCATCCATTTGTTTCAAGTCTCTCCTACCCAAGGAATTTGGTCCCAGGAGGCCCCAGCTGAAGGATTCGGCTGACCAAGCTTTCTCCCTCATTAAGTGGGGGAGGAGCCGTAGGCAGATGAAGTTTACTGAGTACATCCAAAGCAGCAGTGAAAGAAAGAACATAAATAAACTTTATGTATTTTTTGTGCCAGAACGCCAGTGTCACTGTCTGGTGCACAGAGTGGAATTAGGCTGTACACTGAAGAAGGTTCCGTCCTAGCCGTGACAATTTGGCGACCCAAATCAGAAAATCGGTTTCGTTAATTTAGGATCTTTTCTTTCTTGGGGAGGGTTTGGCTGTGTACTCAATGGGAGCAGGATCTGCACCTTAGAATGCACCTCTGCAAACTGTACAGTGATTTTCTGACCTCACTGCCAGCACAGCTCCTAGGAAAACACTCTCAGGAAGGGCACAAAGATCTGAGAATGAATAAACTACACTCTATGCTTGTCTTTCAGGGGAGACATTCTCATCAGATAGAAAAACCATTAAAAAAGAATGGGAGACATACTTAAAATCCATTTGTGTGTGACAAAGGTAATGGGAAGACTGAATGTGACAGCACAGCATTTCTTCTGCTCTTTAGATTGCTTTCTGCTTCTTTTTAGAAGTGACCAAGATGTGAAAAGAATAAGTGGTAACACTAACAAAGATGGTGGCTCTGATGACTGCCTGTTGTAACAGGATTTTGAAGCAACTGAGTTGTTTCCAAATGGATTTAAACTACTGCTGTTTACAGAGTCACTTTTCTTACATTTCCTGAACAGAGTTATTTACTGCATTAGAAGGGGTTCCTTCGATCATCCACTTTTGGATGTCACAGTTGGTAGAGCAAATTTTTAAAAGTGCAGATAACTGCTGCTTTCAGCTGAAAATTGCTAAAATGAGCTCAGCAGCACAAATCTGATCTTTCTGCAGGTTTTGCAGCACAAGACCAAAGAAATGGCCAACAAATTCCAGGGTTATGCTATTTCTTAATATAGCAATTTCAACCCCAGAAAAATCAAAGGTACTGTGCTTCCCTGACAGTCCAAATTACTGACACCACAACACAAGACTCTAAAGTAACTTGTGTATGTAGCAGGCTTCACATTTGGAGTTAGATCAGTGCAGTGCTATTCATTTTTTAAATGTAGCGTGAACTGCCTTTTCTGGCTGCAGAAGCCCTTTCCCACTAGAATATCACAGCACTGAGCAATAATTGTACCCAAGGAAGCACATTAACCATAGCACCGGTGGTTCAGATACCCATTGTGAAAGGAAAAAGGGGAAAAGCTCTGGGAATTGTTCCCTGACAACCGCTCTGCGCTTCACACGACCGCTCCGGTCCCAGGCATTACAAAGCTCTCGAGAAAGGAACCGTCTCGGCGCAACGCGAACGGGACGACCGGCTGAAGGGTCTCCTTACCCAAGGAACTGAGCCCCGGAAGGTCCCACTTCGATGAGGCGGCTGGCCAGCCCTTCTCCCTCCACCATGGGCGGCATGGTGGCCAGCCGGTGGCGCTTCACCAGGCGGCACGTCACGCGCGTGGGCGCCGTGCACTTGCGCGGGGGGATGATGATGCGCAGCCCGTTGTGCCGGCAGCCCCGCATGGCG
Organism: Climacteris rufus; assembly: GCA_013398175.1. Taxonomy (NCBI): domain Eukaryota; kingdom Metazoa; phylum Chordata; class Aves; order Passeriformes; family Climacteridae; genus Climacteris; species Climacteris rufus. The sequence continues at coordinate 291,573 of VZRZ01004623.1, read as the reverse complement.
CCGCCGCGGGCATCCACCATGAAGCTCACCAGGAAGCTGCAAAACGGGGGGGGACACACACGGTGAGACGGGCACGGCGCCGCTCCCTCGGCCGCACCTCTCCGCGTGCGGAACACGCGGCCTGCGGCAAGAGAGCGCTCGCCCCAGAGGTACAATGAGAAAAAGCCTTGCTCCCCGGTGAAGCACCAAATCAGGCCGAGTTAAATCGTTAATTGCACTGGCGACTGCTGCCCACAAGTTCTTCACAGAAAGTCTTATTTCACAGTGCTGCTGTTGGTAAAATACCAGCAGGCACTGATAAATGTGAACACCTATTAAATAATGTGACCTACCTATTGCAAAGTGCAATTATCACTAGTCTGTACCTGCAAGCAGCTGTATTTAAAGTTGGCACTCTTTAAATACTTCACAAGCAAATACATCTTGCTGAAGAAAATTATTTATCATTCAAAAGTATAAAGCCAAATCTGATTGGATGGCTTGGGGTTTTTATTTTTTAGGTTCTCAGTATCAATTTCTAGTTATTTGATAAACTGTGATTTCTAAGAAAAAATGGGTTTAGATATTAAAAAATTCAAATTTCGTTCTGGAGTGCATGAATACAATTCATACTCCATCAGTGGGGTTACCATCTCTATATAAAAAACCCCAGCGTGTCATAATGGTTTGAAGACAAATTTGGGGTTTTGGTCAGACAACAATAGCTACAGTCACTATGTAAGAGGTTTTTATTTATGGAATTTTGTTCTGTGTTACTTTGCACAGCAATACAATGTCCCACTGGAAAACTCAGAGATGCAGAAAGCCATCTACAGGGAGCTTCCTTCTAGCACAAGGTAAATTCTTCATTGCTTTTTCTTAAAAGGGAGAAAAACATTTCATTCTGTTTGGAATTTCTTTTGTGATGAATTTTTTGTAGTTCCACATATAACCAAGAGGTAGATTTTGGCAGATTGGGGACATTCTTGGGTAAGGTGTAGAACTACTTCCAAATTTTTTTTTTTTTCTGGTTTATTACAGGATCATGCCTGATGTGGGATGGGAATGTCAGGTTGCTGGAAGTGAAAATAAAAGTAGATGAGACAGAACGGTGTCAGGCCTACTTCTAGCCACTAAAAAAGAACCATCACATGGGGAGTCGCAGAAATGCTACTGAAGGACCTGCAATAGAGAAAAACCCTTAAAACAGGAGTAACAAAGACAGGGATTTTTTCCACTGCCCCCTTGACCGTTCTGCGCAACAAACATTGCATCCATTCATTGTCCACACAGCTACAAGGAATTCCACATGCTGTAAAAACACAACACTCGACACACCGTGCAGGTCAGAGATGGACGATGGGAGGGAGCCACAAGCGCCAGTCGGAAGCACACCATGCACCACGGATGCCAGTCTGTCTCACACATGCAGGCTCCTAGTCTACTGCCATTCAGATACCTCTAGGCTTTGCTTAGTGTAAAACTCTGGGTAGTACAACCATTAGCTCATTCCTTAGAGGCTGGTGTTTCTGTGGTTTTAACAAGGGGGAAAAAAAGAAAATGAAAACATTTTACAGCTTCCATTGTCTGGGGATTAGTTGAGAGAAATGGGAGCTTCCTTCACAAAATACATTCTTTGTACACGTCAGAGCACAGATGAAAGAAGAGCTTAAGAGACACTAAATGCTCCATTGTTGCACTAATGCTCTTGGCTTGCGCTGCAATTGCCCTTTAAGTGCATGAAGTGTTATCGAAGTGGTTCTGGGTGATGTTTCAGAGAATGTGTCCAAGTCTCCCGCACAGTGGGTGTGCCTGAGGCAGTCAGTGACACTGCTGGAAGAGGAGTTTCTCATTTTAAAGCTACTACTAACAGCAACACAAACACTCCCCCACAAGTGTACCAGGAGCTAGCAAGTGCTCTGCCTGAATTAAATCAGCATTCACATTTTTCATTGTGCAAGCTGTCACGAACACAATATTTAGGATTCATTACTTTCATTATTGACATAATATTCAGCATTGTATGCTTTAACAACAGGATCACCTCCTTTTGCTGTCCATCACTAAAATACTACTGCTGGGTCACCTGCTGTCCTGCGTTCTCCTCAGCTTATCTCCCTACGTGCCTCAGCAATGCCAAACCCGCTGGTAACTGCTAGAAGAACAGACACACTGAAGGTCAAGATCCAAACCAAACAGTCTCCCTTCTGACCACAATAATGGATTCTTTTAATGTGGCTTGAATTCAGTTCGAATTTAGTGAATGTGCCTGGTGGGTCAGTAAATCTACCCCAAAGACCATCTCACTTCAGTCACCTCTCACTGAAACCAACCATTGCTCCAAGGAGTGGAAAAAAAAGGGGGAAACTAAGTGTCACTGGAAGGTGAACACAACGATAATACCAGTAGGATATTATTATTATTATTACTATTATTATTATTACTATAATAAACAGCTGTTTCTATCATAAGGAAGACCTAAGGCAGCTATTCAGACAAGCAGAACAGTGCGAGGACAGCACAGAAAGCTCAGTGCCAATTATCATGTTAACTATGGAGGAGCCAGCTCACAAACCCAGCTGTGGAATACTGTGGAATTGCTGGAAAAGATATTTTGGAGAGCTAGCACGAATATAGTGCAGAGGAAAGAAACTGAAGGGTGAAATTTCTGAGCTGTAGACCTGTGGCATAAGCCTGAAAGGATAGGACACTGACACAAGATTTGCAGAGCTGACACAGGGTGTCCACCATACCACCTGTTTATTTCCCTTTTGCTACAGTTTTTCATCCACTTATTTAATCCAAGCTATTTTTTTTAATCAGCACATTTCACACACTTTTGGCTGTGCAAAAGAGTGAAGCAAATAATTGATAAGAAAGCATTTTCCGAATCACAGCAGCCTCTTTTTCTGCCTGTCTGCTACATAATAGGGCATCTGGATGGTGCCACTGCTGTTCCAGGACTGCAAAATCTTTTCCCTTTTGAAGGAGTGTGTCTATCAATATACAAATAATTCATACAAAACTAATGCATGACATAAAATATGCTTTCTGAAATGTGCATTCAGGAAAGTGAAAAAAATTGTATGACTAATATAAAGCAAATGTAAAATGCAAACTGATTATTTTGTTGCCCACGCACACACATGTTTATTTTACCAAGTGTTGTTCAGTGACAAGACTGAGATAGGAAGAGATTGCACTCAACAAACAAAACTAGCAGGAATAAATGGCAGGTGAAGCCATCACTCTGGGAAGTGATACCTTATCAGGATAAATTCTCATGGTCAAAAAGAAAATAATGCATGACACCAGCATATGAACAACCCTAACATCATATACAGCCCCTGAAGCTAAGCAGAAAACTCAGTGCTTACTCCATGGAGCACTAGTACAACCACTATCAACCATCTATGTACAGAGAATGAAGAGGAGAGGGATCATTAAAGAGAAACACACATGGCTGAGAAGAGTTCAAGAGGGGGAAAAGAAATAAAAAAGAACAGTTACTAAAAGGAATTAAAGGAACTTTAACTTAAATTTCAAGTGATGATTCAAAGTCAAAGCAGATTACAGGTTAAAGCTGGATCTTTCTCAGTACTGAGACAGCCTTTGAGCAAGTTTCATTTAGTTTTAAAGGTTCTGTTAGAAATGAAGCACGACACAAACATGTGACCCTGACAGTCTTGCAAATGGGATCAATACTGAGATCTCCTGAGATTTGTCAGGGTGGTAGTACAGTATAACAGCCAAACTGATGAAACCAGTCAGCTGTGGGGAAATCATTGCCTTTTCTCTTTTAAAGAGAATGAAGGGGAAATCAGGATTATTTTTCCAAAGAAAAAATAAAGTACAAAACCAGTTCTTTTATAGGAATCAGTTAAAGACTGCAGGGGAGCCTATACACAGTTCTGTTAAACACACAGCAGTCAGCTCAAGCATCATCCATTCTTTTTCAGTTTAGCAATACTTACTCATAAATTAGAGAGGCCATTTCATTCTCTTCAATTTTAGAGCAATTAAGAACTGCATGCTTGCCATATGAAAGGTATATCAAATAACAGTGGCTGCAGCCTCCTTGTGGTTGAGAACACACACAAAAGGCCCCTAAATCCTTCAGGCTGTTCCCTGCCTTCTACAGAGAGCACAGCAAACAGCTCTCGGGGTTTCTAATGGCTCCACACTTGATCAAAACACAGACACAATGTATGTGCATTGCATAGATGGGCAAAAAGTTGGGGTGTATTTTCATGAAATATTTGTATTTCAGATCTGAGCCTGACTTATTCCCTTTGCTGATTCTATTCTTACAGAATTAAGTTGGTTTTATTCTGTATCTCTCCTCATTTGAAAGGTAACAGCAGGATGAACAAAGAAACCAGAAACTGGAAGTGTCAGTGCTGGAGGGGTGAAGCAAGGCCCTTGTGTGCTTTGTGAGGAGTCCCTGTCGTGTCGAAGCTGTGCAGAGGCACAGTTCCAGGTGGCTGCAACCGCAAGCGTGGGGCACTCATTCTGCAGAGCCACTGGGACAGCCATGCACACCCAGCAGGTGAAGGGGCTTTCTAGGACAGGCAACAGTTGTTGGAACACACGGAACCAAAGTGGGCCAAGTCTCCAGCACCACTTCCAGGCACTGGGCTCGGGCACCGTGACTCTTCCCGAGCAGCCGGGCAGGCACGCATGCGCTCAGCGGGTAGCAGGGAACAAAGCTCCAACCACAGTACACACAGTTAAGAACTCCTCAGCATTACACTATCTGAATTTCTAAAAGAAACTGGGAAACAAGGAGATAGCAGCATTCAGTGTTAGTCGCAGTGTGAGGGAGCAGAAACAAACGATCAGGGTGCTTCAGCCATCGGAAAGCATTCAGCGGGAGATGGGAAACGGAGCGGCCGAAATGCAGAAGAAAGGCCTCGATCCAGCTCCCGCTGAAGTCAACAGCAAAGTCATTCAACGACCTCAGAGTGCTTTCCAGCAGGCTGCAACTATGCCATCCAGAAACCAGGCAAAATACACATTCCAGGAGGACAAAAAACATGATTCTAACACAGGAATCCGCTAGAATACTAACTTCTGGTAACATTCTCTTCACTGCTTTAGTCAGCTGCTGAGAGGTTCAGTGACATGGCCTAAAATATGGGTTTGTAGTTTGGGGGTTTATTTAGCCATTTCATTATTTTGAAGGAGATTTTCACCTCTCTAGGGCTAGGTTAAAGAAGGTGAAGAGGTATTCTGCCAATAAACAGTTTGCCAAGTGAAGATCATCTCCTTTGGGAAGGTTCAGCTTCAGGTGTTCTGTGCAGGATGCAACATGCCAGTGGTTCAAGCACTGACTGACTGTCACACAGAAAAATATGTGTGGCACAAAAAATAAGATGGGCTGTTATTCTACTACCTCACATGTGGTGGCACAATTTGGAAAATGCAGTCTAGAGAGTGGCTCTGCAATATACTTTATATAGACAAGAGAGATAAAAGGCCCACTTAGTAATATCATAATTACAGTGCTTTGTGTTGAATTACCTGGGGGGTGGGGCTACTTCCTTTAAATATCAATATTAAACCATGCCACCAACAAAGAAAAGGTATTGTTAAGTAAATCAAAGTTAAAACAATCTGGGATTGTATAAGGAGCTTTGTTAAGACTTTCTGCAGTGGGCTTATTAAGTGTCCAGAACTGTTTTGTTATAGATGCAAAAGCAGGTGGGATAAAGTGGACACATACTGTGTAAGAAGATAAGTAGGGCCATATGCAACTATTACTGCTATTTAGACTTACTTTTTCTCTTGGCTAATATGCACTATCAAAACACTAAAGCATCCTGAAGTGAGGTAAGAGGGGAGGATAAATAGGGTGGGTGAGAAGTGCAATGTATTAAAGAAAGAAATTATGCAGAGGTTCACCTGCTGTTGTCAAGATCAAGACATGGAGAAGAGCATCTGCAATAGAATAGATGGTTTAACATCAAAAAGGAAAGGAAAGGGGGGGAAAAAAGAATGAGTTAAATAAAATACTGAAAAAATGAAACATATCTAAAGCAAACACATGAACATATACATATATATGCATATCCATCACGTGGGAAGGTAGAAGTGAGTATGGAAAATAAGCCTACTGAACACCCGTGGTTCCAAGTGGTCACTACCACTACAGCAGTAAAACTCCAGGGATCTGGTTTCCCTATGCACATTCTCACACTGGAAGTCACATACCTAAGATACACAGTGGGATTCCAAGTAAAACTTTCAGCAGCAGATTAGGGGAAATGCTGCTTTCTTTAGGTACCCACATCTAAAATGTGGACCATGGGATATCAGAGGGTAAGGAACCTAAGATAATTCCAGCCACTGTTCCTGGTAACACAGTAAGTCATGATTTTCTTTTCTTAAAATTCTCTATCAATACACTTTCTTCCATTTCAACATGTTTCTTGTCCTCCTTTTGTTCTACTAAAAGACAAATTTCAAACTCTCATTTTGACCTGTTTAGGCTCTTAGTAATCACTTAGTGTCACACAGTTTTCCAACATCTCATTTTATGGATCTCCATTGCCATTTTCTTCCATTAACACACTTTGCTATTAATGAAACACGCTCACTGTTTTTCCTTTTTGCACCTTTCTGAACAAAGGTCATAAAGCTGCAGCATAATTTGAAATCAGTTAGACTTTCAGATTTAAGAAATGACTATCAGCTGGTCGCTGCCAGGTCCTGTTTCCGTAACGATTTCCAGGAAATCAATCTCACATTGGGAAAAACAATATTATGGATTCAAAATACAACACTTGAAATATATTTTGTTTACCTTGTTAGCAAGGATCCAGCCTCCTTTTTTGCAGACATGCAGCTAAGAATGATAATTCACATTATTTGTTACAGTATGAGCTGCCCAATCCCTCATCTTTTCATAGATGGAAGCAACGACTTCCAGCAAGGTGAACTTAATTACAATATCCCCCAACTGCTTAATTTTTTTCAAGATACAAGTAATGATACACTCAGATCATCTATTAGTCAAATAGGGACTTTCTTATCAAATGATATAAAAGAAATTAGTATGTTTCATCAAACAGGAGTTTTACTTTGAGTCAGAGTTGGAAAAATGCACAAAGCTGCTTCATATTTGCTCCAGAACACAAAACCAAGTTAATATCCCAGCACGGACCCCAAGCCCCTTCCTCTCAGTGCCACGATCCCAGCAACATGTCAGGTTTGCTCTCTTATCTACTGTGCCTCTGCACAGCTGTCAGGAAAAGTCTCAGAAGTATAATTTATACAACTCATTTTCCCTGCATCACCAGAACACAGGTATGAAAACAACGTGGTTTTGCACACCATTAATACCTCTAGAATCTTGTAGTCAGCCTTATCTTCAGCATTCATGCATATTCTTATGGGAGATAAGAATATGGTACTGACAAGCAATGTGTAAATACTGCAAATCTTTCAGTTCAGTGATTTTTTTGCCTTCCAACTTAATACAAATACACATGGTCTTCCACAATAAGATATTGTGTGGTATGAGACTAAAACTGTGAAATACATTTGCATTTGTGTAGGCAGTAGTTCTGTCTCTCACACTTCAGCAGGAAATTATAAATGATATCCCCTAATATTACTAGCAAAGTGATAAAACTCTGTGTTATTGGATATTTGGCACACAAACTTTTTGGCATACTCAGAGATCCTTAGCTTTACTCAATATGTAAAGATCAGATAGTTTTATCAGGAGAAGCAAATCTGATTTGCTGAGAGAGAATTTAAACGTAGGAATTTATACACTTTTCTTCAGCCAGAGTAAGAAACTGTTTGGAAACTGTCAACTGTGTAAAATGACCAGGAGACCTTTATGTTGAGATTTTGAACACCACAAGAGTGTTACTGCTTAAGAGAGAAATACTTTTTGGGGTTTGAAATTGTTTCCTAAGACTCTGATCAAAAAACTGGCTTTTCCTTCCTTACTGATGGAATTATCAACATATTGAAACAACAGTTAGATTTAGATTTTAAATGGATGGTTAAAACATCTTCCCTTCTGAAATTTTCAGACATGGAAGAAGTTTGAGTTAGTTATGCAGAGGCTGAAATATGTGCCTGTGAAATTCCACACTGAGAGAACAATTCTTTATGAATTTCTCCTTTTGCCTGCTGTTACACTGTGATCCACAGAAACACTTCCCTACAACGGGAGATCAGCAAGAACCCCACAGCAATTTGGGGGTTGCCACTGAAGGCGTGCAGAGAAAGAATCTGAGTCATTTTTTGCCTCAGCTTGCACAGAATACTAACTTACTGCATCTGTGACAAATAAATTACTGTCCAATACTTTGCTGATGTGTCATTTCACAAAAACACAATCTGAACTCAATCCACTTTCAGTGTCTTGGGGAAAACCAAGGCCACACCCTTGCCTAGGGCCACTGACAATGTTGATCTAGGATTTCTTTGAAAATTTTCTGTTTTCTTCCATGACAGGTAAATACTACTGACTGTGTGTATCTGCCTGTGGAGGAGAGTGTGGGTGACAAATGTATTTGTTGTTCCACCAGAGTGAGTGCAACAATCATTAACACAGCACTTCTACAACTGTTTCACTTTAAAATACGGTCTTACAAGCAAAACTCTAGGAGTCAATGTACTGTCCTAAAAAAAGAGATGCACCCCAACACCTTATGAGAACTTAGTGACTCAGACAAATCTAAACAAGACAAAAATGAAGTGTTGTACAGGATTTTTCAAAGGCTGAGGAACTGTTGTTAGAGATTTCTTTATTACAGTATTTAGTGGCAAGTTAGTATTTATGTATAGAAGAAAACAATAATTTGTGTTGTATAGTAAGTCACTATTTCATCTAAGGCTGCAGAGAGTGTTGCTCCTATTAAAATCAGGTATCTTTTATTCTATCACAAGCACCCTGGTCATCCCAAAAGATCAGAATATCACTAATATTTTTCAAAAGAAAACCACAAAGTGATTGCACATCCAAGAAATAAATGCCACTCTTCTAGAAAGTATTTAGTTCATCCTCTGCAATCACAGGAAAGACCTACCTTTCTGAAAGGGAAAACTGATACATCCTTTGGAAAAAGTTTGTAAACTATTTAGGGTTAGAATAAAGCACCAAAGCAATTTTAAAGCTTTCATACCAGCCTATACATACATACTTTACATATTAAGTATTTTCATTTCATTTGTTAGTTTTGGAGCTCATGAAAAGCAAATCCAAACAGTGCTGGTCACAACCAAATATCCTATGATCAACTAACAAACAAACTTCTCATCTATGTCACTTGAGTCAAGCTGCAATCACAGCCATGGCAACATTGGTTCCTCCTCTAAATCAGGACTGCCTGTCATTCCAAATGGGACTTCAGTGTTGTTCTTGGAAAATACAGACTGAAAGATAGTTGCAAACTCATTTGAGAGTAACAAAAATAATCTTTGCCCTTGTGCTGCCCAGTCACGCTGGACAGTGTAGCCCATAGAGTTACAATGCTTTTTCATTAACCCAGTGTCTTCTGAATTCATCTGCACATTCCCCATCCAATCTGATGGGAGGCCACAAGTGTGGAGTTCAGTGTGAAGGCTAAAATGACTTCAGACACACTAAGGAAGAGCATTAAAAAATGCAACTGCAGATTATAAGGCCAGCCAAGATAAAGTTTGTAAATATGGGCTTGGCTGGGCCTGCATTGTGACCTGCCTTATGCCATGACAATGAGTCTGCCTAAATGCAAATGCTTACAGAGTCAGTTGTGAGAATACATGGAGAGAGTGGCCAAATACGTGCAAAGCACGTGATGTTTAGGTTGCCTGTCCATGTAATATAAAAGGCCAACACTGGAGTGTTGGAGCTCACCTCTACTGCTCCACTAGCAAGTAAGTACTCACCATCTGGAGTGACTAAGCCCTCAATTATTACTAAGGTCTCAATTATTACTAACTCTAAAAGGCACTGTATTTATTTCTCCCTAAAATGCACACAAATGCCTGTGTGTACGTGTCATTTGTCACATTCATTCCTCTTGAACTTGACTGAGGGCTCACTGACTTGCAGTGACTTCAGTGAACAGCCTCGGTACTCAGGCTTGATTGTCAGAGCTTAAGAGATCATAACAATTTACTGACAGCTCCAGGAGGCAGTGAATTAAAATACAGCTCCTAGTTAAGCATTAGATGAAGCTGCTGTCACTATAGGTACTCTGTTTCTCACTTTTTAGGGTAATACTAATTGATACACTCACCCTGAGTGAATAGGGCTGGAAGAAAGAGCCACATTGTCCAAGTTTTCAGGGCCCCAGCTTAAGCGATATGAATTCCTTTCAGCTTCTTTGGCCAGAGTTGTTACCTTGGGAAGCAAAAAAAAAAAAACACAAACGTTTTTACTACAATGAAATAAATGAATCAACAAAAAAATAAGATGTATTTTGCATATTAGTGCCTAAACCAGTTAAACTTTTTTTTAAAGGAGTAATAATAGCATTAAGATATTAGAAACCCCTTATTGTAGCATTTTGTGTTTGCTTAAATAATCCTGTATTAGTGGTCTCAGTGAAACAAACACTGTGATTTACCGAGACAGCATTTCCTAAATCTCTTTTTTTTTTTACTGAAAGCAGGTTTCAGAAGAGTATCTTTGAGGACAATGACTGTGAGTTCATTACATCCCCTGAATATTTAGCTGTTAGCAACATTCAAAAATAACTTAAAACGAAGAACATCAAGAACACAGTCCCTGTGCTATACTCACACAGCTTATCCATTTACTTTGGAACAGAGCTCAATACCGCACAGCACAGCGTGCCATTAAGTCCCACTGAAAACCGGCGAGCTTTGTTCCCACTAAACCGAGCAGTTTGCCGTGTGGGCAGCTCCGAAAAGCAGGGAGTTGCCCGGGTGCCCACCTGCTGGCTGGGGAGGAGCACGGTGTCGTCGATCATGGCGCTGTCCCGCAGGTAGGAGGCGTGGCTCAGCGTGTGCGACCTGTCGGAACTGAAGGACCGCAGGCTGCCGGGTTGGTGGGGTGCCAGAGCAATGCAGCAGCAGCACACAGGGGGTTGCAAAGGTGTCATGACAGATCGAGTGGGAGAATGAGAAAAGCGTGCTATTAGCAACACGTGCAGCTTCCAGGGGGAGCAGAGCACACCGGGGGACACAGGGCTTTACACCCCTTTTTGTGCCACCTTTCTGACCATGGGCCACAAAGCCTTTCCACTGACATATCTGCTTCCAAATGCAGAACCTGGAGACTGACCTATCTGCTTCCAAATGCAGAACCTGGAGATTAATCTGGATGACAGTGTAACTTATGCTCACAAATACTTTAGATTTGGCTTTGTGGCATGATGGTTTCCTTGTAATAAAGAGCATTAATTTCTTTTCTGCAAGGCTCTTTGGAGAAGTTCTCTGCTACATCACACAAGCAAACCACTACGAAACACCAGAATGGTACCACCTGAAAAAAAGCTGGAATGCCTCTTTCTGAAGCTTTGTTAGGACCTACTCTCTCCCCCTAAACTGTAAATAAGTAAGCTGGACGTTGTCCCCTGGAAGGTACACACAGCAAGGTGAAGTGTGGCCAGCCACAAGCTCCTGTGTAAAACAGACTCTTCGTCTGAAAGCCAACAGCACCCTCAGGGAGGCAGCCCCAGAGCCAGCACTGATCTCGCTGTAAGTACACACAGCTCTGCACAACACTGGTTGCTGTAGCAATGAGAGGTGCAAGGCAGTAAATAAGCTGCTTCCAAGCACTGGCTCAGAATGTAACTGCAGTATCCACCAGCAAAAAGCAAAAAAAAAAAGACAAATAAGACACCACAGAAGGACATATCGAGGTAAATGGGGTTTCTGCTACCAAATAGCACTGGTTTTGTCCTTTCAGTATTCACTAGCTGCAGAATGACAAGAGTGACTTTTAAAAGCAGAGCGACCACGCTCAGGTGTTGTGCGTGTGCTCTGTGATGTCGATCGAGACCTTGAGAAATACAGTGCCCATAGCTGAAGGAAGCAGTTTTGTGTCCCTGGCTTACACGTCCATGAGCAGTACTCATCATGACTAACATCCTGGATCAGAACAATAGGCCATTTATCCAGATACACAGATTATTAAGGGATAATTCATTTTCAGCAATTAGCAATAAAAGTCAGGCGTTCTTTACAGACTTCATTACAGACATGAGTTTCAAATGCTGCAAGTGCATATCAAATACCATCTGATTCAGACCACAGCCTTTTTTAACAACAGGTACCTTCACTCAGTATTGTTTTGATCCATTTATAGAAGCAAGTGGTTATCTTATTTTTATTAGAAATATATGACATTGAAGAATAATCAATGCTGTTGATCAGAGGCTTATAGCAATGGCCTGCATAGTATCCTAGGTGGGTTGTACAGAACTGGAAGCAAAGACAGGCATTACCCAACCATCAGCCTTCTGAAAGCCTTGGAAAAAACCAAACCAACAGTGGACATTTTTTTCTTTGGTTGAGCAATGAGCCTCAGCAGCAAACCCCATTTGCCATCATTATCCTGTGTTCATTTCCACGTGTGACACTGCCAGAACTGCTTTGCTGCGCCATGCAATGCCGGTGAGAGAGGCACCATCCAAGCTGCAGGTCCTGCCCCTCAGCTAACACCATGTCCTGGATATCCTGACTGAAGGGAAGCCTGAACTAGGTTTGGCTGGTTATCCCTAACTGCTGAGGATGGATCCCTATCCATCCTCACTGCTCCTACCACCACCATGAGTAGCCCAGTACAATTTGCTGTGTAGTACCTGTATGTAAGCTCCAAGAAATACATCAAGGGATTTATCTGCAGGCAATTACAGATCTGAATTTCCTGCTACACTCCATTTCAAAAGCAGCGTTCAGATGGCACTGCCCCTCCCTATATGCTGGGCCAGCTAAATGAAGAGCAAACCAGGAGTTAAAAGGAGTGTGCTGCTCAGACTAAGCAATTAAGGTACTGATTGAAATGAGAGTCCAGTTATGGGCTGAGCACAGAACTTACTGTTCATTATTGTAGTAAGTATTCAGGAATCCTACTAAATAAAAAAGCCAGCCTAACCAGGTGGTCTCCAGAAAACAGGAGCACCATTCCCTAGGCAAGTGTCTAATCTACCTGACTGCCAATCTTGCAGTGCACATCCACTCCCCCCCAAAGAGAGACCTAACAAGCTCTAGTCCAGTTTATATGTATATATATATTATATATTATTTCAGAAGCTGAGAAAAAAATCCTCGTGTCACTGAAAACTGTATAAATCAACCTTGAAAACATTTCTCAGCAGCAGCAGTGTCCATCTGGTTCTCCAAATCAACTTCCTGGCAAAGAGCAGGCCTCCAAAGTGGATGAACAGAGACAGGTGCCATAGAGGGAGATAGAGACAACAGGTGTTCATGCTATGTAATACCTACCTGGGCATGATGCTAATGAAAGCATATGGAAAAGAAAAATGAAGGGAAGAGAGACATAAAATAAATAGGGAAGATGGTTATAAACGAAAAATACATGTTGTCAAATCAAGTTGTTCAATGCACAAGATTACATGAGTCTAGACAGATATTTTGCTTTTGAATTTCCTGAAAAACCAAAGTTAGTGTAATGCAATAAAAATCACATTAAACCAAACACAAAACAATTGAAGCAGTCTCTGTGAAAATTCGTTAAATCAGTAACCTAAAGGTGATAGAAAATGAGACCATGGAGTTAGGAAGATGATGTTCTTTCATTCTTTCTCCCTCTAGAACTTGGCTTCAATATAATCTTGCTTGATACAGGATTTGAAATAATTTTCACACAAGGTAAACCATATCAATTACATGTCAGCAAGAATCTACTGAAAACCACTGACAAGATTTAAAAGCTAAAATATTCTAAATGGGAGCTCGACTTAAACTAGCGCAACACTTGCCTGCACAATCGCTTGTATACAACATCCTAAAAGTTAAAAAAAAACCCCAAAACTTTGTTACCATTGAAAGAATAAAAGGTTCTGATTTTAGGCATTCTGATGGAGTTCACAAACTTCCTCTGAGAGTTAAAAAGCCACACAGTCATTTTGTTTTCAGTGGACTCACTGGAACTGTCTAGAGCCCAACAGAGACTCCAGGCTTGTATGACCTGAATGATGGGATTTACACATGCTGTGAGGCAAACCAAACTGTTTCCTGCTATCTTTTGTTCCAGGAGCAATTCCCAGCCTCCTCAAGTAAACAGAACGGATCCCACTGATTCCACTGGGCTTTGGAAATGCTGCCAGGATAACGACCAAGACTGGGAAATGCGGTAGCTTCAAAATTCTGTTGCCAAGATCTCAACTTTTTTTCTTTTACTGCCTTTAGTGTAACCCAGTTCTAAAGGCAGTGAGTCTGCAGACACTGTTACCTACTCCAGACATTTCATACCCAGGGATGCCTGGGTAGCTGTTCTGAACTACAGCTGTGGGTGTTTATCTGCCAGCTTGAGCCTACACTTACGCTCACAAATGAAGGTTCTCCTTTTGTGAAGGAAACTCCATATTTTTTGTAGACTATCGTGACATTCTCAAAAAAAAAAAAAAATTAAAAATTAAAGCTGCAGGCATTATTATTCCCCAAACACATCTAGGCTTAAGTTCAACTCAAATATGTGCTTGGTGACAGTATATCACAGCCAAACCAGTGCAGAATGACCGAGTCCATTGCTCCTTTCCTGATCCCTAGAGAAAGCAAGCCACTCCAACACATCAGCTCACCTAAGGCTCAAACACCCTGTGCACTCTGCCTGGTGACAGCAGGAGATGAGGACGACCACACCTTCCCCCTGCTAAGTGGTGGCTGCCACACTGAATAAACAAATGCTGACTAGTGCAGCCCGACAAGAGAGCCCCTGACAAGGGATTTCAAGCACTTAGAACAAAAGGAGTGCAGGATTATCGTGGGCAATGCAGGCAAATACCTGTCCGAGCGTCCTCCTTCCAGGCTGTACCTCAGGTAGTTCATTCCATCCAAGAACTGGCTGCTTGGCAAAGAGTCATCTCCCAGCTCCCGGAGGTCTTCTGGCCTCAGGTACTCCCCTCCATCTCCTGTCATTGTGTCATCACCTGTCAATCAATCACAGAGGGGACACAGACAAGCACACACAGGAGTTTGATTCCATTGGCACAATAAACAGGAAGGCATTTTCCACTCAGGAAACATTGCAAACCACAAGCAGTTAATGTATTTAATGACACTGGCACATCGAGCAAGATATTAAAAAAAACAAAACTGAAATCACAGTGACTGATCAGTTAGATTTCATACATTTTTTGCTGTTGCACTTACTGGCAAGGGGCACATTTCTTTGCTACTCTCTCCAGTGTGGTGTCTCTGTTCTTTAATCCATTTTAACTTTCTGGACACTGCTTATGCTGTATCCCAGCCTGACAGTTTATGGTTAAATATCACCACTTACTTGACTGTAACCTATGTGTTTTCAGATGGAAACATGTTTTCTGTGGCCCTATGCCTCAGAGTTGCAAATCCTAATTTAAACTCTCCACATCATGAGGCTCTGTCACCCACATTCCAACATCCTCCTGTGATCAGCAACAAAATTCTTATTTCTAAAACATGGCAACATCCAGAAAGTGGAAATAAGCTCGCTTGCATAGACAGGAATGATCGTTAAACAGAAGAGTAAGTCATAATGAATCCCAGCCTAAATGACCACTGGTTATCTGACACAGTAACCTTTATGCATATAGTCTAAATAACAGAGTTTAATTTTTTTTTGAGGTCCAAAAATTCTTTTCCCCAGGAAATTCTGCCTATATGAAGTCACAGTTTGCTTTTCCCCAGCAGACGAACAAAACAGATTCCATTGCCAAGCAACGTGTAGATGTTTCTTTTCATTCCCCCTTGCAAGACACTTCCTCTCCACAGTTTGTGCCTGGATGTTTCAGGCATTTTCAGATGGTAAATTACTGCTGGGAGAGCCTGCCAGAGGCTTGGTGTGACCCACAGAGCCACACAACATGACCCTAGGCCACCAATTGCTTCAAACTTTCTCATTTTCTAAGCTGTGTGGCCAAGCTGAAGCACATCTTGATACTTGTTTTCACAAAACAAATAAAGCTATTTTTTCTAGCTTGGTGTTTCAGCTAACAAATAAATAATTTATTATTTGTTATCTAAAACTAAGTAAACTTCAGGGGGCTTAAGATTTTTATGCATACACAAATATTATATGTAAAAATGAGTCTTGAGTCTTTTCAGTATAACAACAAAAACTCTTGAAAATTCCATCTGCCCACATTAAGAGGGAGAAACTGGGCACAGTTTCACAGAAAACAATAAAATGCATTTAATCATTTCATGCTTCCTGTCTTCTGACAGATGATGCCTCCTGTTTCCTGGGAATGTCACATTAAAAAACACAGGGCTAAGTGAAAACTTGGAAGATATTAAGGCAATGCTGTTAATCAAACAGTAAAAGGATTTTCAAGCTATATTTCAAATAAACTAGATAATTATAATCATGCCAGACATTCCATCTCTAATAGAAACAAAGGCAAAATCTTCACCACTTTCATCACACCCACATCCTTTAAAAAAAAAAAAAACAAAACCCAAAGTCTACTCTGATTTCAGCTTTGGCCTCTCATCTAAGAGTTGTCAATCCTGGGGCTCAGTCCCAGTGCTTGATGTGCTGGGAACATCTGCAAACAGGAACCAGACTGTCCAAGGGTATCTCACAATAGCAGGCAAGTCCTGAGGGAACTGAAGGATGAAGTCCTTCCCTGCCAACCCTCTGTGCCCTTCCATCGCTCCTTAATGAGGTGAACACCCAAAACAACAGTGCCTCCTGGTATATTACCAGAAAAAAATGTGGATTTCAGTCTAAAGGATTGCATGTTCAGCTGACCCAGGGCCTCCTGACACAGCAGATCTTACCAGACAGTCCCTTTGTGGCGATACAAGAAATTACCCTTGTTAATCATGCCAGAAACAATTCTCCTGCCATTACATTCCCCACCAAATTAATGTCAGGAACACCTCCACCACTTACTAATCACTTTGGGAGAAACACAAATATAATCCTTGACACTGATGCTCCGTGGTTTGCAGTGACCATCTATGAATTTGAAAAATTGCAAAATACTATTGCTGTATGAGAATTGCTCTGGAATTGTTTCGCAGAAAGCACAGAAAAAATATAGAAAAAAACTAGGAAAAAATAAAAGGGGGG
>VZRZ01004623.1:209038-274336 GCA_013398175.1 Climacteris rufus | reverse complement strand
AAAGGGGGGGGGGGGACGGGGAGGGCTATGTCAAACTGCCAGAAATTGCTTTTAATAGATGTTTTTAAAGCCAGGCACAGTTATATGAGTTTGCCAAAATTGTTTTCTCTGAAGCATGCAGATAAGTCTACAGCTCACCACAGAAGTGCTGCTCCTTAGAAGTAACAGATGGAGAAAGGGCAACTATGGCAAGAACAGTTTTTATGGAATATGTACACTGCAGAGTTTCTCTGACACTTGCTTTGGACACCTTCACTTCCCTAAAGTCAATCCTCTGTTTAGTGGCCCACACTAGAAGCTTACCTGGGTTACAGTTGGGCTAATGCTTTAAATTTCTTTTAAAGGTTTCATGTGTGGTTTCAGATATTGAATCATCACGTCAGCTACTGGGAACTCAATGCAGCACTCACAGAATAGCAGAAGGTGAAGCAAATCTCAATTAAAAGAAGTGTACATCTACTCTCAAGGATCTGAGCGGAGAGGAAGACACTTTCATTTTGTTCTCTGGCAAATTAACCTGTTGCAAAATGAATTCCAGTCCCTGACTGGCTATTGTAGCATTTATGAAGTTTTTATGTTGGATCTAGGTAACAAAGAATAAAAGAACAAACTATCCCTTCCTCCCTAAGGTGTGGAAGCTTTACTTCTGTAAATCAGCATCCTTTGGCTACATTTTACACTATTGGTTATAAGGTGCTTTATTTAGAGTGTGCATTAATTCAGCAGTGCTACTCCAAATTTACAGTAACTTAAGTCTAAGCAAGAACAACTCCTGGCTGCAACTTTAACTTCCAGGTTTAATTCAAGAAATTCAGTTTCCCCACTTTTCTAGGTGCTTCTTCAGAAGAATTACATCCATGTACAGCAGCAGTGCATTCTGCCCACACTTAACTGCTCATTGCTCACACATATGCAGCAGCAGGAGCTACTCCAAGGCCACGTGTGGGGGCACTCCAAAAATTCACTGTTGTATTTAAGCACTGTGGGGTTTTTTCTTTCTAATCAGAAACCTCATGCAAGCAGATATAGGATTAACTGTGAACTGCTTCCTGGAATCCACGATCACTTTGTGAATGCCCTTAAACAATGCAGTAGTTCACAGATACAACACCATGTCACTGATGCACATTCATGAAGGGACAGCAAACCCCACTTTTACACAGATATTATTGCTGTGAGTATGGTGGAACCAGGCATAGGTTCCATAGACCCTTTAGCAATCTCTGGACAAGCATCCTTCACGAAAGAGTTTTTTTGTTCTTGGTATATTGAGATTCCAATGAATTTTTGAGAGTCCATTAACTATGTGCACAAAAACCTTTGTCCACCCCTTCTCTGCAATTGCAGTGTCAGCACTAATTACTGTTTGGTGTAAGCTGCCTTTCTGGTAGCCATCTCTGACAGTGGTGTCTCACCTTCTCCTTCAGCCTCTCTGTTCCCTTCTGCCTGCAAAAGTCATCCAGCCAGAAAATAACTCGCCAGGACAAACACAGAGATGAATTTTCAGAGAGAATTATGAATTTTCAGAGCCTCTCTGGGCTGGGTCACCACATGGCGAAACGTTTGTGCTGCCAGAATGGAGCATGTGGGGAAGTGTTGTTAGAGCTTGACAACTTCTGCAGTAGCCAGAACTTAGTCTCCAATAGACAATGAAACTACAGCTGGTTGTATCCTCTCTGTACAGCACTACACCCACGGCACTGTCTCCCAGGAGAGTCACAAAGATAAACCACCACTGCTTTGGGCACCTCTTTTGCCACAAAAAGAAGGCACGGGATGAGTACAGAGGAGCACATTAATATATGGGGGAATAGAAAAGAAAGCAGGCTCTTGCCTTTTCTACATTTTCCTGTGTGCCTCCACTGACCCAGCCCTAGCAAAACTATCTGCCTGTGCTTAACTTCACTAATTCTGTAGACATCACTAAAATACATTTCACAAGATGCTTTGCAGTAATTGCCCTCTACTGCTCCAGGGATCTCTCAGGTGCAAAATGCTTCTTTTGTGGCAGCAGCTTTAAAGGAACTGAACTTTGCAGCAATACAGCCCAGGTAGATACAATGATCAAAATTTACAGGGTTTTTCGTGCAACCCTATCCACACCAAGCACTTCTGCTGGCATGGGTGTATGTTTCACAAACCACACCACTTAACAGCTCTGCCTATGGGAGTCTGTAGTGCAATCCCCATCAGCGGGGATCAAATGTCATTTTAAATAAAAAATAGAATGTGCTTCTGTTAAAAAGAAAGATTTTTTTTTTCAGGTACCATAAAAGCTAAAGAATTCTGAATAATACAGTGGATAAACACAAAAATGCTGCATGAAAACTGAAGAAGAATTAGTGGGACTCTCAGTCCACTCAAGATATTTTAAAACAGGATACACAGAACAGGACCTTCCATACTGAGCTGAGCTTTATGACAGATTATTTGGTCCTTTATTTTATACTGCTAAGACTGGATGTTAACTTTAATTTTTTTTTAGGAATATGAATACTATATTAACACCATAACAGTGTACAGTTATGCAACATAACTATTTTTCAAACAAAATACAAAATCCTTACCACCAGTGATGAACAGACTCTGCAAAGGATCCTGAAAGACTTCCTTGCTCAAGTACTCGTGTTCAACTTGAAAGTTATCTAAATACAGCTGGCAGGTTTGCAGCATCTCATCCATTTCTTTCAGAACATCCTGTGTCACTTTGAACACCACAGCATTACAGAAACCTTACTGCCAGACTGTTAGAAAGCTACACCACCACAAAAAGGTTCATCCTCTCTATTAAAACAGTTTTGCAGCCTTCCTGTCCCCAGCTATTTTAAGTTCCTGTGACAAGCAACATCCACGTTAGGAGTTTCCACAGGGAATGTTAATTCAAAGCACTGGAGAGCATTAGTCATGCTGGATGGCCCCTTTAAGCTCTGCCAACATAGTCAAGATACAGGTAATAAATCTGAGATTTTCTGGCTTCCCTTCTTCCTCCCACCTTTCAGGAAACACACACTCAGCCACATTTCAAAAGTAATGGAGAGCAGCAGTGTTAGGCACCCAGATTAGGCAAACTTGTGTTGTTTCAACACAAAAAATAAACCAAACAGACTGAGTTGAACAGAATGAGAAGTTTGTAGGTCTTACTCCACGAACTCCTGCTAACAGCACCCGTGCCACTATAAGCTTCCCCATCACTGAAGGGTTCATCATCAGAGTGTTTTAAGGCTGTACAACACACAAATTAGTTTGAGAAAAAGGAATACCCTGCATTAATCCTGTAGAAGCAGAAAGACATGCTAGGCTTTGTGGATTTAAAGATGGCTCAACAATAGATCAAAAGATGGGGAGAAAACTCAACACAGTGAACATAAGGCTATTAGCAATTTAAATGCTTTTCATCATAATAATTACACAAGCAGTTGAATGTTTCTCAATCAGACAAAGTAGCAAAAACATTCCTAAGCAAAATAATTTCACTGGTCGTGATACAGCAGAAAATAATTGGGTTTGAATCACACTTATTTGCTTTTACATCTGGAGCCTAAGCATATTTTCTCAAAAGTGTAACTCATTTATCAGCACAAATCCCATTTGTAAAAGCAATACAAGCACTTGTAATTAAGGAATGCCATTAACTTCCTGCACCATTTAGAACCACAAGTGCATTTGTGTCCTTTGTAAATGAAAAACAGCAACCCCGTAACCTGTGTTCCTAAATCCCCAGGACTTTCTGGAAATCACTCACTCTACAAATTATTTGCATGAAATAATAAAAACAACCATAAAATGGCACACATAAAGTACTGTAATATTAGTTAACACTGCCAAGTGTAGAAAAGAACACAGAAAGTTCTTCCAGGTGTGTTTATACTTCTTAGATGCTGCTGTGATTGAAATTTCTAAGAAGTCACTTGTGAACCCTTAGAAAGGGATGGGTTTGATTTAATTGCATTTCTGCAATTCTGTGCTGTACAAAACTGCCATCCTTCATCACCCCTTCCAGAAGGCCACAGGAATTTCTTGGGATGCAGCTAAGTGGTACAACACATCTCCTGTCTGCACATGCCATGGCCTCTGAAGCCCAAGTACCAAATGCAGGAGTGTGTGGTTACTTTCTGTCATGCTCCATGTATCCCTGAGTGCTGGGTGCCAAAAGCTGCCTCCAGGGAATGCCCTCCTCACCTTGCACCTTGTGCCTCCTCTTACACACGTGTTTCCAGTTAGGCACAATTCCTAGAGATATGGATCTGATACAGTGGCACAGAGCCAAAAGCATTACTGCTCAGATTCCCCTCTATGGGAGGGCCAAAGCCAGCTCTGGGACAGCCCCACACTGGAAGTTTAAAACCTGGAGCTGGGAAAGGTTCTCATTTGCTGATTTGGTTCAGATAAGCTGTTTCTGGAAAAGAAGTAGGGGTCCAGGCTTTTGCTTTGTGTCAAATTTTGGCATCTTTATCCAAATGCCATCATGGTTACATCATGTAAAAGGGCTTCCTTTCAAGCACTGCAAAATGAAGATGTCAGAGTACTCAAGCAGCTTTCTGAGCCCGTACAACAGGTTGCATAGGTGATATGGAAAATGAATTTAGCAAAGTTGCTCACCTTCTTCATCTGACACGTCCAGGACCTCAGTCATTGTCTCAGGTACATTTAGCTTGTGCTTCTCTGTTACAGTCTGCAAAAACAGAATCATCAGTCCTCAAATTAAACACCAAACAGAGAAGCAAAGTTTACTGCAAGATATTTTCAACAGTGACAGCAGTGGGATGTGCTTATAATGTGCTTCCCCTTTCCCTAACTTTCTTTTTCATCTTTATTCCAGAAGCTCCTATTCTCAGTGGTGGATAAGGTAACATTTCTTCTGGCAGAACAGTACAAAAACATAAAGATAATGAGCTGGTCAGAGGAATAAAATTTATTTATAAATGGTGCATGTAGAACAATTTAGCTCAATGTTTCCAAGATGATTTTAAAATGAATTAGGTAATGTCTACAGAAGAGCTTCAGAAAGTTGTATGTGGCATATGGAAATTATTAAATTGTAAAGCATTTGGAAATGAAGTTATGAATGATGTGAAATTCCTAAACTAAAAAAAGATGTGAAGGATTTACACAGATCACTTGAAACATTTCTCCCCCCTCTCAAAAAAAAAAAGGTGACTACAGTGAATATTAATTATATCCTTTTCATAAATCATGTATATTCCCCCAAAGCACGTACACATCAGAGGGGGAAAAAAAAAGAGTTTTTTGAAGATTCTGATCTATTTTGTGCACTTGGAAGTTTAAAGTATCGTGAACCAAGACAAGTATGGACTGAGAGATAGTGGGAGGACACTGGTTCGATATGAGAGCACAGAGCATGAAAACACTCTAATTTTTTTTTTTTAATATAATTTTATCTTCATTAATGACTTCTGGGAGGAAAGGGAAGACGTCCAGGAGTGCTGAATCAAGAAGGGGACATCCAGGTACAGCCTGGAGAAGGAGATGAAGAACACAATGAGAGAAAGTGTGGGAAGCACGAGATGTGACAAAGCTGCCTGCAGGAAACTCTTCAGCCTGTTACAATACAGGAGACAAAACGCCAAGGGCTTAGAAAGGAGCAGTGATCAATTAGTCACAAGCAAGGAGTGACCAGGTCCCCGGCTCCACCCAGCCCTGCAGGCAGCACACCCTTCGGGATGGGCAGGGAGAGCAGGGTCAGCAGGCCACGTGTGTGCCCTGGGAAGCTCCCACTCGGGTTGTGCTCGCTGCCTGGGCAGGCACTGTCCATCGGGCATCAATTCACATTACAAGCAAAAGAGGTAAAATATTTAATATGGGTGATAATTAAAGTCAGCCAATCCCCAAATCCCTTATGCAATAGTCTTTTGGGAAAATGCCCACTGATATCAAGCAGTGAAGTCAACAGCAGCTTCTGTTGCACAAAACTTACTAGTTATTTCCTGAGCCTGTCGTGTACTGCTCCGTTTCTAACAAACTGACAAAGCCAGCATTCTTGATGATTGTAAAATACTGCACTTTCATAAATAACTAAGTTACCAACTGTGTAATTACTTTGGAAATTTGCTTTAAAAGTCTGCTTTGTATTTTTGAAACCTATTTAACTGTGACAGCAGTTCCAGTTTACCCTCCTGAGGTACAGGGAAAGAACAATGCCCTTTGCCTCAACTGGCAATCCCAATTAGGCTCCTAAATTCACTCTTCCCCATGAGTAAAAACAACTAATTATTTCTTTTGCAGCAGAACACATGTTCAGTGTTACAAATTCGTTAATATTCACCAAATGTCTCCACCACCATGACTGACATTTCCCCTGTATTCCCATGGCTTTCTGGGATGGAAATGTCAGGCAGCAGTGGGGTGACAAGGCCAGCGACGACAGATGGGGAGGATGCTGTCACTCAGGTGGCACCCACTTTGTCTCCTCAACAATACAATTAGCTAATAAGCTCAACTTATTGACTTAAAAGTTAAACTTAACAAATCAGCTGAGTTAAACCACAACCCCCAGGTACAGAGGATCACTGCCCACTCTTCCCTTAGCCAGGCAGCCAAGGTTTACTGACCAGCACATCCAATTGTTCCTTACTGAGGTTTTTACAGGCCCCTATATAAAAGCAGTCTGGTCTCTGACTAAGGCTCTCAGGCTTTCTTATCTATTTACAGGGAAGCAAGCACACTTTATTGTCTTCCTGACTTTCCCATCAGTAAGAAAAAAATTACTACATAATTTAACAATTGAAACAAAGTTTGGGAAAGGGACTCACAAGAGTTTGTGTGCATGCATGTGTGCACGTGCACATTTCAGAAGAACAAAAAAAATCTGCAGTGCAATCTTTGGAACACTGAACTTAGCAAGAATCATTAATTCTATGTAATTCTTAATTCTACTTAATCACTAATTCTGCATTAATTCTAATCCCAAGAACTGCTGTTGGGAATTAATGTTTTCAAAGCAACTTCTAGTGTATTACTGATTTTTTTTTAACAGATAGGCACACCAAACACACTCAAAATTTAAAATCCATATCTAGCCCCATGAATGGCCCATGTAGAAAATTGCTCAATATGTGTTTCTCAAACTCCCTACTGTTTAGTGCCACTGAGAATTCCATTATGGAGTTTACTTTAGGCTTCTGTATCTGAGCCTTTCAGTGTAAGGCCAGATTTTCATCGGGTGGCACAGAATAATTGAGATATATAATTCAGGTATATAAACCCATATGTATTTTCAGCAATTACTTACTCAACAGCAGCATACTGTACACAACCTGAAAGCTCCTCATATATTCATTTGTCCATAAGATGACTATGCTTGTTTGTATAAATGCTCCAAGGCTTAATTGCATAGCAAAGCTCTGAAAGTCCAGTTTATTCTGATTTATTTGCTATTCCTCTCTAATCTTTCAGTTTAAAAAGTGCACTTTATTCTATCGCTTTATATTCATGTGGCTCCACTAATAACAGCACTATTGCAAATAGGAGGAAAATTTGTTCCAAGTTAGAGCAAAGAAAGGCCTTGGCACTGGAGATCTTTTCCTCATCTCAAGAGCCAGTGACTTGAATATCAACAAAGCATCAGGCTGTGTAACATCCCCGTGCAGGGCCAGCCCCAGGCTCAGAGCAGGAGGTAGCTATGGTGACAGCACCTTCTCTTCTCTGTGCTCAGGTTTGGCAGCACCAACCTCACCATCTGCAGAACCTGGCTGCAGGCACTGCCTGCTAGTTATCCCTCCCTTTCAGGACTTGCTCTAAATGACTTTTCATCAACATTCCCCACCACAAACAGCACCACCAGGGGTTTGCATGCCATATATCCCTAAGGTACAAGGGTTAGATGAATACATAGCTGGACAATCTGCTGAGTTTAATGGGGGCTCCCAGCTGACTTTTAAAATATACAGACACAGACCAAGATTTCAGATTTCTCTTCTCTGTGCAATATTACAGGTCAGCTCTGCAAGTAATTGTCAGTACTTCATTCAGTCCTAAACCCCAGGCATCAGGTATCTGGTAAAAAAAATCCATAACCCTCCATGTTTAAAGAAATATTTATCCAAAGTAAATAACTCACAGGTGTCTTTTCATTGTATAATCCTTCTTATTTCAAAGATCTAACACTCACCTGAGATAAGGTACAAGGCTGCACAGTGAAACACAACATACATGAGAAAGGAAGTTACTACCTTTACCAAACAATAAATGAAAAATGTGTGCCACAACACAGAGGATGTGACAAAGGTGTCCTCTGAAGTTTAGAAATATAAGAGCTAAAGTTTGTCAAAAACCTTTACTTAGGTTTTCTTTTCCTGAATGTCTGATGAGATCCATATGTGTTTATGCACGTCCATGTGTGATGTGCTATGTAATTCAACATGAACATGAAGCAGCAACAACAAAACCACACTGTTCTTATTCAGAGACTTCTGGAATTACGCTGGAATTCCTTGTCCAAACCTGACTCAGCCTGATCTTTGCAGGTCATTAATAAATTATGACTCATTCTATTTGTAACCTTATGCCATGTGACCTTTATTGCATCTTCTTCGGCTCATATCAAGAGGGATTTGCTGTCAGCATGCAACAAAATCAAAATTATTTCCCCATTTCTTTACAAGAGATTTTGGATTTCTTCTCTTCTTCTAACCCTCTCCATGACTGAGCAGTGGCATCTTTTTAGTAATTTGTGGATTTTTACAGCTCTGAGCTCCTAAATGACATCTAGAGCTGATGGGGTTTCTAGACTGCTAATCTTGCATTAAAAAAAATTAAAATGAAAAAGCACAATCTTAACAACAGTGTCTCAAGACATATGCAGTAATCAAGATTTAAATTAAATATAATTTCTTAAATGATGCATTTTTTTCTAATGCTCTCCCTTCCTACCTGCTATGACATTTGTAAATGGGAAGTAAAAGACCAAGAGAAAACCTTCCCCTCCCAGGGTGTCCAAACACATCAGTTTTTCCTGGCTTAAAGCTGCGGTACCACCTTGCTGATGTTCAGCACCCACTATTCACAAACCCTGACATCAAAATATAGGCTCCAAGAGAGTGGAGCACTGAGAGGACTGAGCCCGTAAGGAAAGATTCCTTCACATTTGGAAAAACAGGATCTGTTTGAACTGGAAGTGACTCGAGGAAGATGATGATGGATGTGATTCACAGCCATCCAGGGAGCATCATTAGGCTTGGCTCCAGGCCATGGCTGGTACAGTCCAAACGTGAAGAGGCTGCAAGGATTGAGCCTCAGGAGGTGTCAAAAGTGTGGAGATGTAAGGCCAGATGGAAAAGAAGAGGTGAAACGAGAAGCAGAGCAACAGGACAGGATCTAAACAACAAGGCACAAACTTCTGGAAAGTTTGAGTTTGCAGCTCAGACCCAGATCTAGAAACAAGTTTTACTCTGAACTGCTGCACACAGGTTTTGTTCCCTAGCTCAGGGGCGCCTGTTGCCTTGCACACACTTCCACATGCTTAAAAGGTACACTGAAAGCACTGCAGCAAAAATGCAACCGAAAGGGGAAGGGGGGGGAAGCTAAAACCCCCTAAACAAAACAAAAAAAGCAAAGAGCTACACGGAGAGCAGAGGGAAGAGGAGAAAGGACAGCACTGTGAGTAAAGAAGAGAGCCACTGCAATGCACGTGCAACTCACAGTTGTGGTGGTGGTGATCTCCTCGGTGACAACCTTCAGCGTATCCACCACGGAGATGTACCCCAGGCGCCGGGCAATGGCTAAGGCTGTGTTACCATTCTGAAGGGAAGAGAGGGGGGAGAGAGCGCTCAGAGAGAGGGAGGATTGTGATGGGAACCAATGAGATCACTCTCCACGCTGCATGAGCCAGCATTTCCATCCAAAACAAGGCACAGCCTAGGAAAATCACGGCTTTTCTACCGTTACATCTGACTCTGCCTTTGTAACTTCTTTAAGACTATAGCCCCGATTGCCATGGTAACACAACACACTTACATCTGCCAGCTATTCCAAATACTAGAGTGCTGTATGCTTTAACCCCTCAGGGCTCAGATTTCACCATACAGCCTGTCTTGCCTGCAGAAGTTCCTGCTTTATTTTGCACAAACGTCAGAAATACTCTTCTAAAAAATAACAAGTATTTTAGCCTATTACAGTTTCACTCCCACTTGAAGCTGTTACACCTTTATCAGGTACAATTCCTCACCTGGGGAATCCAAGATTACAGCTGTGTTGTCCACATATACTTGTATTCCTTCATACAACAAAAATATATCTCCATTAACAGCTCACAAGAGCTCATGATTTAACAAATACAAAACACAAAAGACTTGAGGGTGAGGAATTAATTTCCATTTAAATACATTTATTTGCAGTTTGAATGTTCATAATATAGAGATGTCATTTATCAAATGGACACGAAAACAATTTAGCAAGAGTTTAGGCCTCTTTATCCCCATTCCATCACCAGGAACACTGGCAGTCCATGGTCCCCGTGTCATTCAAGTTGGAGAGGGGAGGAAAGGGATATGTTCTTTGTAAAGAGTTCCACACAGAATTGTTCCATGCTATTTTGCACTGAACCAAGAGACAACAAGCTGGCCTCCTGGGGAATCATGGAAAGTCACTGCTGCTCTTTGCACAGAAGGGATTTCTCTCGTGACCCCACTGCACCGTGTGCAGGGTTATCAGCCTGAGGGCCTCTCTCTTTAGTACTGGCTTTAGGTATCTATAATTTAAATTTTTCTGTTTTGGTCTAGCTCAGCCACCCTGAAGAAGCAGCACAGCGTTTGCGGATCAGCAGCACAAAATGAACAGATTGGCATCTTCACAGCACAAATAATTTGACTTTTACTGTCACTTGCACATCAGCTGCTCACACACCACTCCCATAAACCCTGCCAGATGTCTCAGGTTGAAATTCTCTCTCATCTCAAGCCAGAGGTTGCTATGTGTGGACAGGGACAGATCCAGTATCTGAGGAAGCAGGAAAACTGTGCAGCACAGACACATCCTTAAGACTGCTTGCTCTTAGGTTAGATTTGGGCATGACAGCCCCAATGTGAGGGTTGAAATCAAGAGACCAAATAGTACCTACAGCCCCAGAGGCTGACTGAAGTGGTCTCTCACACGATGATCCAGTGCACAGACTGGTATTTTGGATAACTTCCACACGAGATTACTCCATGTGATTGTTCCAGGACCGAACAAGGTGCCAGTGCTGATTTGAGCACGCACACTACATGCACTCAAAAAACCGACCCACTCTGGGGAATGACAGGAGTTTTGGACACTCTGGCAGCATTTTAATGATCACCCAATTAGAGGTGACTAATAACAACATCGATATGAAACAGAACAGTCACACTCCTGGCTGACTGCAGAGAAGGAGCTGTGCCAGGAGTTAGTGACAGCCTTTGAGGAGGTATTGACTTCAGTGAACTCATTAACAACCTGAAACCAATCCAGCGGATAGAGGGACAGAAATTTGAGTCTAAATTAAAAAAAAAAAAAACAGGTTCTGAATTGCCCTCGATTTTTGTGGGAAACTCCTTATGGAGATACCAATGTCCAGACAGAAGTATTGAGGCAGGGGGAACCTGAACAAGCCCAGCACAGCCAGCTGTGGGCAGCCTGACCCTGCAGCTCAGAACCCGCACCTCCGCCTCACGTTTAGCTCAGTGCAGAGCCAGATGGGATGTGAACTACCTTAAGAGGATAAGGAACAGCAG
Organism: Climacteris rufus; assembly: GCA_013398175.1. NCBI lineage: Eukaryota > Metazoa > Chordata > Aves > Passeriformes > Climacteridae > Climacteris > Climacteris rufus. Next base: position 262,628 of record VZRZ01004623.1, on the reverse strand, counting down.
AGGAAATGACATTTCCACATATGACAACCAGCTGTATGAGGAATACTTTCACCAGAACAACAGGCTGCTCTGAAGCCCTAAGGAAGGAAAGAAGAGAACTGTCCAGGGAAACAAGTTCCCCGTGGCAGACTTACAGTGGTGATGGCGTTGGGCTTGGCCCCGTGCTGCAGCAGAACATTGATGATGTGAGTGTGGCCTTGCTGAGCAGCTTGGTGAAGAGGGGTGTACCCATTCTGTTGTCCACGGGGGTGACAGAAAAAGCAAACAAAGAACAAGAACCAGTCATCAGATCAGACACTTCACTTTGCTTCCTCCTGCTCCTTTTGAGACATTTCAACCATAAATTATGCCATCAATCCACCCAAAAATAATAAATCTTCAGTAATAATAATTCTCCTTCCCCAGATTAATGAAAACATAAAGGAAGTTACTATTCTTATTCATAAATCATCTTTATCTCACAATATAAGAAATATCTGAAAAGACATTTCTCCCCCATTTCCTAAATCAGAGGGAGGAACAATGAGGAGCAGCAAAGTTAAAGGGGCATGCTAAGGGCATAGAATCATAGCTGAGGCAGAGAACATTCTTCTTCCCTTCACATCCTCGTTTTCAAGAGAAGCCCCATGATTTGCCTGTAAAATATTTCAGCCAATTAAAAAAAAAACACATAATTTTTAACAGCAGTGATTAGAGCCTATTTGCTTTTTAAAAGGCTAACAACATATACCTATTACAAACGTCCATCAATTTTAGCCTTACTTTGCCTCCAGAAGGCTGGACCAAGCTGTAATTACACTCAGAAACACGTACACAGTGTCTGCATTAATAACACACTTAGCTCAATATACTTATCTGCTCCAGTGACTCGTTCTCATGTCACACAATACAGAAACATTACCAAAGTGTACTCGAGCTGGCTGATCTGACACGGTATTGTGCAAGTCCAGTCAGGCAATTGATTTACAAAATTATCTGCAATTGGCTTTGAAAGCAGGCAGAGAAGAAACTGGAAGAAAACCCTGAGCTGATCTCACTGTACACTTACGTAAAGCCTGGGGGCAGGCTCTGAGTTATCTCTGCTGCAAACAGAGGGATGCAAGTAGTGCTTTGCACTGCTAGTTAGGCACTGATAGTTCAGAACTGTTACAGTCCTTATATTTGAGTGCATGGACTGCTAAGAAACTGAAGGAGGATTTACTGCAGGTTCTAGTGCAAAGTAGGTTCGCTACCTTTACTTACATTTTAGTGCAGGCCTTCAAAAACAGAATTATTTGTTCCTTGCACAAAGCATCATGCAAGCTTTCTCTGGTTAAAGCCCAAGCTCCAGCACAGGTTACTTATTGTTTAACATGCCTATCCTGAATCCAGCCAGGATGGATTTACTCTTTACACCGCGTCCACAATGCCAGTTGACAGACTGCCAGTATTTTTAGTGGTCCCTAGGTGTGAGATTTTGGAGAACTACTGCCTCACACAAACTTGCTGACTGCAATGAAACTATCCTAAATAAGTGAAATACCTGGGTGAACGGAATCATAATCTGCCCCAGTGGCTCTTAAAACACAAAGAGAGACCTAATACTAAAGACACAACTCTGTCCCTTCAGCTAGCCTCCCAATACCTCAGCTGAATGTCTTGGCAGCTACAGTTTGGATCCTGCTAGTGTCTGCTTTATTAATTCTCATCAGCTGTTTTTCTAGTAGTGTTGCCTGTCCTTTTGGAATCCCTGAGTTTTGCCCATTGATTTTGGGTGATCCCATGAGGGATGGGCCAGAATATTTTCTTTATTTACTTGGCTAATTCTTACCACATTGAGCTGTGACCACGGCGACAAAACAGCGCTGCTTTGAGAAATGAATCACCCCACAGGTCACAGCTGGGGACAGGGGAGCTGACCAGAGGGACCAGCAAACTCTAAGCCACTGATTTGGATGGGACCTTAAAAATACTATTAGTGGGCTGCTTCCTGTTGATCCCAAGACATCCAGCCTGAAGCCAGTAGCCAGCTATGGCCTGAAGTCAGCTTGAACCAAGCTGAAGCCCCACAGCTCCTGAGTTACCCTTCTCTTTCTGATAAGGGTGATCTGATGGTATCTGGGATGCAACACACCGGTGCTGCCACCAGAACCTCTCTTTGTGTTTTCAGGAGATACACAACTCCTGCTACAAAATACAGCCCATCCAGCTGGTGTGCCCATCAGTTTATCCCAGGAGAAACTGAAGTCAGTGGGCTTTGTTCAGACTCTGGCTCTAGGCAGTCAGGCCCATTTCAGTGTAACTGGTCAGCAACAGTGCAGTCAGCTTCCCCTCAGAAAATCCCAAACCCTCCTTCAGTAAACCATATTCCCCTAAACACAGCTGCTTCCTCTCCCAGAGCCATCCCACCCACACACTGAACAGCAGTAATCCTTCCCACTCTTCTCCCAGCATATTGGAGAGAACCTGGCATCACCCTCAAAGTGTCTGAATTGTTGCTTACTGGTTTGGCAGCACAGTGGTATCACACTGGTGTAAACCATGTGTAAATGAGGTCAGGAGCAAGCTTGCATTTTTTAGTTTGCAAGTAATACGAAAAAATAAAAACAATGAAGTGGATTGTCTATGCCATTTTTCCATACACCCAAGGAGTCATCTGGCTTTTCTTTCCTGAACACCACACAAGGAGGTGGAGCAGGGAGAGGCCATTCCAGGCACCATATGTTGACACCTCCCATGCCGTGGTTGTTACAGCTCCCAAGGGAAAAGGCACCTATGGCATGTAGGAGTGCTGGGTTACCATGTTCAGAAAAAAGAGCAAAAGCAAAGCAATGAAAAATTCTTTACCTTTGTTTTAGCATTGACATTTGCTCCGTGCTTGAGGAGAAAATTCACCATTTTGATGTTTCCATAGTGACAGGCCACAATTAAAGGTGTATAACCAAGCTACAGGAGGAGAACAAAGAAGTAAAACTGCAAACTCAGTGGAACATTCCTTGGACAAGGGTAGCACCCTCTGGCATGCTGGAGACAGCAGCCACTCCGTGATTTACCTTTGTCTGAGCATCCTGGTTTGCACCATGTTTAGTGAGTATTTCAGCTACATTCACTTTATCCTCTTGAGCTGCAAGGTGTAAGGATGTCAGTCCAGCCTGGAGATGGAATATAACAAGGAAGAAAAAAACCAGACAAAAGTAAGAATAAAACCCTACTTTACATGAGGAATGAAATCTAGACTTTCCCACTTTCTCATCTTTAAAACATGAACAGATGCTAACTATAGCTTCTGAGTATGGGTGGTGTTTTTAAACAAAGTAGAGTTGATGTTGCTCCTGTTCCAGCTGATAAACTGCTCCAAAACAATTATATCACCAAAACCATAGAGGAAAGCTTTCAGGCATCAGTGCTCGTGCTCAGGTTTTGTACAATAATGTCATTCGGGAAGCTGAGAAGCCCATTAATAAAATGTGCTTCCCACTCCTCAGACAGGAAGGGGAACCTTGACAACTGCAGGCACGAGTCAGAATGAAGACATTAATTCCAGAAATAGATCCCATTCAAAAGCCAAGCAAAAGGATTCAGCCTTTAACTGACAGCTCACTGCAATCACGTGCACAGTGCTCTCCCATGAACGAGGCACTGGGCACATTTCGTACAAGAAATGAAAATCACCTTGTTTCTATTAGCAGAATATATTAACTCCATGCAAGGAGAGACCTGAGCCTTCTATTCAGACTTGCATGAGCAAAAGCTGCAGGCCTTTCACCTGCACAAACAGGATGTACATATATCCCTGGACAGACACAGTGACCTACGAACACCTACAGTAATGGGGTTTTCTTATTTGAGGAACCTGTTTTCTAAGAAAAAGCTGTCATGCAAAATCATTTTAAAAAATTTTGGAAAGGTCTTCCATTGGATTTTTCTTAAGTCTATTCCAGTAACACTGCTGTTTTCTTATTTGCCAGACAATGTCCATTTCTTCACTTAGGAAAAAGGCTGAAGGATAAAGACATGAGGAGAAGAGCCTTTGCTGGCATCAGCACTGAACCATTTGAGACCACAGCTCTCAGGTTTCTGGTACACGTTGTTAAATCTACCCATGGACACAAACTTTGCATCTTACTGGATACTCCCACCCATGGTATTTTGCCTCCAATTGTGAGTTACCTTTGTTGCCACATGGATGTTGGATCCTTTCTCCAAAAGCAAAGTCACCATGTCAGTGTGACCTTCTTGGGAGGCCAAATGAAGTGGGGTGACTCCCTGCTTGGTCAAAATGTTGGTCTCAGCCCCATAGTTCAACAGAGTGGTAGCTATCTGCATTTGATTTTTCTTGGCAGCAATATGCAGAGGAGTGTATCCATTCTAACACCAGCCAGGAAACAAAAGGAAAATAAAGTTACCACAACAGCCATGTAAGAAGCCTAAGAAGTCAGGCACCACAAGACAAGTATGATTTGATGTTACCCATGCTACCAGAAATGAGAGTTCATTAAATTTTCAAGGCCAGACATATCCCACATGGCCCTGCTGTTGTGTTGCTTTGTCTGTCTGTTATTTTTGCCACCTAAACCAGAAGAAAGTCAGCCCTCACCAGGGTGGGCAGGACTGTTCTGCTGATACCTTCAAATTATCCTGAGCGTGGCACCTAAACTTTGTATAACCTAAGTTGCAAATAATCCCTTTTGACTGATGAGTGGCATTCTCTGTGACAAGTGATGGGTGCATACCCTTCATCACATTATGCTTTTTCAGATCATGTGGGTAGAGATGTGTTTATAGATGGAATTTTGATACATGTGTCTGTCACAGGCTGGAAACAGCAGTAGGGTGGAACGTTTTTGTGATCAAATTAACCATTTAAGCGCAGTAGAATGGCATTCTCTGGCCATAAGACAACTTCCTAATTGCTTTATAACACAATGTGAGGGAAAAATCCTGGGTGGCAGCAGACAGGTCCTGTGGAGGTGTTTGGCTGGGTTGGTCTGTGGTTGGGTTTTAAGTGGGAGTTTTCCCAAACTACCCTACTTTCCATGCATTGCCATGGAAACCACAGTCCCAGTGCAATCCCTGAACATTTTCTGGAAGTCTGTAGAGCAGCAGCCTCGCACAGGGCAGGACATTCTGATAACGCACCAATTTGGTCACCATTTTCCCCTTTTAGTAGCCTTTGCCCTACACAGCAATAACATTCCTAACCCTGGAGTGTATGTGGTTAGAATACACATTTCTAATGTCAATGCTAATACGGCACAATAATGAAGTGGCTTTCATATGTAGGCAAAGCTCCGGCAGTGCCGGCTGCCCTCAGGGCAGCCCAGTGTCCCCTCTGGGTTCCCCTCACCTGCACAGCAATACCACAATGCTGCTGCTAACCCCGGAATGAAATTTTCAACGCCACTGCTAATAATGCACGGCAGTGAAGTGACTTCCAGCAGCGACTAAAACTCTGGTGGGACTGCGTCCCCTCAGGGCCGCCCTCACCTACGCAGCGATACCACAACACCGCTCCGAAACCTGCAAGGCATTCCTCCTGTGCTCGCTGCTCGAATGCCCGGTCAGAAGACACATTTCTAAGGCTGCACAGCGGCTGTGCGGGGCCGGCTCCCCTCAGGGCGGCCGGGCGGGCGGGCGGGCTCACCTTGGCGGTGGCGTGAGGCGAGGCGCCCTTCTCCAGCAGCAGCAGCGCCACCTTCTGGTTGTNGAGCAGGGGTGGGATGGAACGGGCGGAGGGGACCGCGGGATGGGATGGAAGGGGCGGAGGGGAGCAGGGGGCAGCGCGGATGGACGGCAAGGCCGTGGCGGGCAGCCGGCTGTTAGTGGGGAGAAGCAGCGCACCAGGTGAACCAGGGTGGCAGCCACACCAGGGGAAACCTGGGCTTTGCTCCTGTGTTTATCCACCGGGAATTTAGGCGGCTGGATGGAAGCGGTGCTTCCTGAGCCACAGCCACACGCCTGCCCTCAGAGCTGCCGTGCACCCTCCTGCCACGGACCCAAAGGCGACACGCTGAGTAGCGGCACTCAGCCATCACCCCGGGGGGACACGACCCCAGCAAAGCCACAGCCACCGTGCAAAAGCAGCTGCAGCCTTCTGGGTGTGCATATTTCACACAGCTCTTCCTTAAGGAAGAATCCACCACGGTGCTGACTTGTTTCCTTCCCCAGCTGTACCTTGCCAGCGGAATCAGGACAGGCACGACGCTGCAGCAGGAGCTTTGCCACTTCCAGGCTCCCATATTTGGCTGCCACGTGCAACGGCGTGAATCCCTTCTGCAAAATGCCAGGAGAGAAAACACAGATGTTTGCCTTAAAGCTCATGCTGACATCTCTCTTTTCAGAACTATGTACTAAGCACTTACTCTTCAACCTCACAATCGATAGCTGAACCTAGAAAGAGCAGCCTCTCTCGAAAGCACTTTGAGAAGTATCAAACTCAAGAAAATACCTTCCCTTTTATTATTCTTCCCTGTGTACGTGCTGCCAGGCTGGCAGGCTTTTTATCTGATACAGACTGTACTAGCAACACACACTGCGTGGGGGCAATGAAGACACTTCCTCAAATCTACACCCCAAACCAGCTGCACCTTTTTTTGTTCCATGATGACAGCGTTAGAAGGATTTTCTGCATCAAACATTGCCAGTAACAATGAAACACCAACTAAATTCATTAAGAAAAACTCCAAACTCCTCCATTAGGGTTTGCTGAAAAATTGTTTGTACTTGATTTGTGTATTCACACAGGCACAAAGTTCTGCTGCAGCTAAAAAAAGCTCTTTGCCTGTTTTAATTTAAAATTAGTAAGGAAAACTCGTGGATGCATGACAGTAGGTGGCAGCCTGCACTGCTGCCTGACAGTAATTTTGGGAAGCTGCAGTGACCTATTTGCCTGGCACATTAGTGATATTTAATGCTTGTTATCATTATCATTTCGTTCCATTAATCCCACCTCAGAAAGAGTTCATATTGGGAAATCTCAAACATTTTCAGTTCATGAATCATAGATCTGCAGAGATACTATCTAGTGGGCTCCATCTTCTCCTATTCATAATTATAGAATGTTCCTGCAATACTAATTGCCACCAAGCAATATGGGAAATTAGGAAAGTATTTAGTGTATTTTTAGCTGTTCTAATGTGATTTAACAGCTGGATAAAAGGAGAACAGCAAGCACTCCCAGTAATCCGTGGATCATAATTTGAAAATTGCTGGTTTAGTCTTCTAAAGCCCAGAAGACATCATAAACATGTTTTAAGCTCCAGCTGTAAAACCAAGGGTACTTTTATAAACAGTGAGAACTATGTGATTCTCACTTATCACATGCTTTAAATTTGGAAAAGGTATCTTGGTATGTAATTCTTTTCACAGCTATCTATTTTCTTCCACGCTCATCTCTCTGTTAGGAATCTAGTGGTACCATTTTTGGCTAAAAAACCCACTAGTGATTCTGGAGAGTATTTCTTTTCTATCGCCTGACAAAATGGCCTGTTGTGTCACATGACATCTCATTTATAGAGCCACTGAAAATAGATTCAGCGTTCGATGCAACTGGACAGAGGATGACTTGTATGTTTTAGGAACATTTCTTTCAGCGAGCACAGAGCAGAATTATTTTACTATATAAGTAAATAAGGTATTGACAAATAAAAGGAGGCCTGTACATAAAAAAAAGTGTCATTGCCATCACCTTTTTTTTTTGGGAAATTTTGCCTGGAAAAGCCCTGCCCATAAGACAAAGAGCTAAACAAGGACATTCTAAGCCTGTTGGGACCACGCATTCATCCAGATCTGCAACTGGCTTCCGCAGGAACCAAACCCAATTTCAGATGACAGCAGAATAAGCTGAAATTCGATTAACTTATGATACATTACTCCAGTCTATTGGATCGCTGCCGAGGAAACAAGAAGCAAACAAGAGGCCCCACCGACTCCAACGCTCCCCGCGGCACAGCCCTCCCGCTGAGCTGCCGGCAGGGAGCCCCCAGGCACCGTGCCTTACCTTGGTGGCCATGGCGTGGGAGGCGCCGGCCTCCAGGAGCACGGAGGCCACGTCGAGCTGGCCCTCGCGGGCGGAGATGTGCAGCGGGGTGTAGCCGTTGGTGGTGGCGGCGTCGGGGTGCGCCATGTGCTGCAGCAGCAGCTGCACGATCTCCGTCTTGCCCAGGCGAGAGGCGATGTGCAGCGGGGTCTGTTCTTCCTACAACTCAAATCGAGGGGCTCCTTAGCACGCGGGCGACCGCCGCCCCAAACGCAACGCCCTCCGTGGGCCCTGGGGAGCTCTGTGGGTTTGTCTTGCGGAATCACGGGAAGTGGTAACAGAAAAAATGGCAGTGATGGAGGAGAGGGAGGTGGGGTGTGAGTGCCTGAACTCCTGCGCTTCAGGAAGCAAAACCATTGTAAGCAGAACACCTACCCTGGCTCGGGCATCGACCAGGGCCCCGTTCCTCAGGAGGCAGCGAACCACTTCCACCTGCCCGGCACGTGCTGCCATGTGCAACGCGGTCTCTCCACGCTGAGGGAAAGCAAAAGCATTTCAGTGTCCTAAACCTCCATGAAGGAAGAGCTTTGATGGTGTCAATCCCAACCCATGAAAACTCGTGCTGAGCCCCATCCTTCTGTCAGCTGAGACTCTGGCTCCAGCCCCAGGATGTGGGGTGAATACAGGTGCTGTGCCTGGGAATGCCCTGGTTTGCAAACTGGGCAATCCCAGACAAACATCAACTGAGCCACTCTGGGTTAGAGTGAAAATCCTGCCTTAGGAAAATTCTGCCATGTAGACTTGCCCTGATCACGTATGTCCCTCAGCTTTCTGCGTAACAGGGTAGCAGCTCATGTGCCACACAGGAGAGGAGAGTACACTGAGCCTGTCTCTCTCGAGGGATTGCAAGGCACAGGAGCCTCAAGATGGAAGGGGATATTTTTCCAGATGGTCCCTTCCTGCACACTGTGTGGAGCTGGCAGCACTAAGCCTTGCAATGGCTGAGCACAACTGAGCCAGCACATGAAACGTGTAAAATCTGTGCTCAGCAGAGTGGCTCTGTCTCCAGGGTGTGGAATCGATCTTGTTTCAAGCCTTTTGTAGCCCAAAGAATCTAAAGGAGAATATGAAATTTTGGAAAGCTGACTGGAGAGATAGGGAATTTCAGATCAGGAATATTCAAAGCATTTACTTTTTGCATAAGTTTTCAAAGAAACACTGAGAATAAGTATTCCTTGAGGATGGTGCTCTCAGTTTAGTTTGGCTCTGTTCTTTGACTGCAGTGTCCCAAAGTGGACTGAAATGGTTCCTGTGCAGCTCATCAGTATCTGGTACATCAGGTCCTGAGACAGCTCCACAACCAGGAGCTCTATTTATCTGTTCTGTCATGAGAACACAGCAGGACCAACCATTTCTCTCTGTTAATAGTTCATTTTTCTTTGCTAGAGCTGGAGAATATTCTGTTGTAAGGCCTTTATCCCTTCAACTATCAATTAAACGGCAACTGCCAAAATGAACACTCTGGTCAAGACCTTTTACATCAGAATTGGAAATCGTGTCTTCTTGTCCTTGCACTAGATGTAGGGAAAGGAGCAGCCTGAGCTTGCCTGCTATTAGGAACTTTTAATTACAACAAACACTTTTCACCAGTAGTTGATTCATCTTGTCATTTTAAAATTAACATTGCATTTCCAGCCGTGATTAGTAAGTAGTTAACAAACAAAATCCCACAGCCCTAAATACAAATCTTAATAATTTCGTCTATATATAAAGTTTATTACCTGAGAAACGAGCTGTTTAAAACATGAAAAACACTCTAAAGATCAAATTTCTACCATGACCCTTTTGGGCTTGAGTTAGCAAAGCAATTTAGATTTTGGAAACAGTAATTCAACAGGGAACCTCAGCTTACCAAGTGAAAGCCAAGACACCTGTGTAACAGAAATTGTAAAGAGTTAAACTTTGCACACAAATGCCTGGTAACACAACACTTTTAATTGCTTCCACAAGAACGTTGTGTCGGGTTTCATATCATCAATAAAGTTCTTATATAAAGGCTGCTTCTATAAAAAAGTATGAAAAGTCTGTTTTAATGATTCACATAAACAATTCTGTGTGCTCCACCATTTTACTAGGTGCCATGTAAGATTTTTCTAACTGAGAAAAACTAATGAGTCCAGTGTACCTGGAGTACTAAATTTTTGTTGTTGGGAATGCTTACCTGTAACCTTATGTAGTGTGAAAAGCTGCTTTCAAAGTACAGGTGGTTCCCAGTTGAATATTTGTTTATACTGACAAATTCAAACAGTAAAAAGTCTTATGAAATGCATCTCAGAAAATGATGCTGTTCTTTTTATCATTATTTTTCTTGGTAACTAAGCTGTTGGTATACAAACACGGATTTCTATGGTAAGTCAGGTTCTGCATTTTGTGTTACCTCCCAAAGGTCACATTTTCCACATTTATTTACCAGTTCCTGGAACTTCCTGTCTAAGAGGAACAGCTTGATCTTCTCAGTTTTGCTTCTTACTTCGTTTTTGGGGTTTAAGCATTTTATACTCTTTCACTGGCAGGAATGACACAATTTCATGGCAGCCAGTGAAGTTATGCAGGCAGAAATTTGAGCCATTTGAACCTGAATGTCCTTCAGAACAGAAACATAGACTTTCGTGGCATGTGGCTTATAATCCATTTTGGATGTTTTTGGTGAGCTTTGTCTGTTTCTAAGGAAAATTTTACCTACTCAAGCATTGTTGTAGAATACCTGAAGCCAGAGATGGCTTAAAATGACACACACTTTCCCCTCTTCACTAAAAGTGCTACCATCATTTGTCCTAAAATGCAATCAAGCCATCAAGTATCATTAAAATCACAGAATCACTAGGTTGGAAGAGACCTTCAAGATCACCGAGTCCAACCCATGCCCTGACACCTCCACTAAACCGTGGCACAGGTGGCAAAATGTGACCTTTGGTTGAGTTCCATGGTAGAGGGAGCCTTTTGGGGGTCCTGAGCAGATGGTTCTAGTGCAAGACATACTCACAATGTTAGTGACATCGGGGGAGGCTCCGTTCTGCAGCAGCAGGAGGACTATGTTCAAGTGGCCCATAAATGCAGCCACGTGTATTGGTGTGAGGCCCGACTGCGAAACAAAGCGAGAGCAGTTTTACTCCTCTGCACGGCTCCAGGGACGGGCTTCTTCGTTTAAATAAAACAGCACTGACAGGGAGGCACGACAGAGAGACAGAAAAAAGGAGGCAGAAGAGGAGAGAGAGAGAAGGAATGTTTCTTCAGGACACGAAACATTTTGCTACCTCTGTTATAGCCTGGATTGAAGCCCCATATTTCACCAGGAGTTCCATGACTTTGATGCGATTTTTCTTGCAGGCAATGTGCAGTGGAGTAAAACCATTCTGTGCAAAAGACAGTCATGTTAGTAAAAACATGCAGCTACACTTCCCACACAGCTCCATGCTGGCACCTGGGAGCACAAGGGTTAGACTACCAGAAGCCACTGTTCTTTAAGCACAACAGGTTAAGAATTACAGACATCTCCCAGTATCTGAGACAGAACAAAGCAGTGCTGCTGCTTTCTTCTCAGGCAGTGGAGAGAAACTGAACCTCCACCTCCAAATGCCAAATACAGACATGCCTGTCCTGACTTCTGAGTGTGTGTGGTTCCTGAGGCTGCACAACAGCTGTAAGGAGGACTCTACAGTCATTCCCAAGATTGCCTAACACAAGGGAAGTGTAAGAAATTGCAGTGATCACTTTGGAATCAGCGCCTTTATAAAGCATTTTCTGTACCTCTCTAGGAGAATCATGGAATCACAGAAGGCTGGGGTTGGAAGAGACCTCAAAGCCCATCTTATTCCACTCCCTGCCACGAGCAGGGACACCTTCCACTAGACCAGGCTGCTCCAAGCCCCGTCCAACCTGGCCTTGGACACTGCCAGAGATGGGGCAGCCACAGCTGCTCTGGCCAGTGCCTCACTCCTCTCACAGGGAAGAATTTCTCTAATATCTAACCTAAATCTGCTCTCAATTTAAAGCCACTTAAACTGAGAAAGACAGAAGAACAGAATACTTCTTCCAGATTCCACCTTATTTTGTCTTTTTACTTGTCATCAAAGCATCTGTGTGTATTTATCTTTATTTATACATCAACCCAAGATGTAATATTCATGTTTGAGTGTGCATTCTTAAATAAAGAGCTACCAGCTACTTCAGCTGTGGTGTTATGATAATCTGGTGGCAGTTAATGCAGGTTAAGCGTGTGCCTGAGGCTAAACAAACACATTACTCATCACACGTGAACATTTTAGTGAGAAGCACAGGTAACATTTTTTAGATGGTGTTGAAAAATTGCTGTATTTTCTAATGAAGAGGATAAGCATTGCTAGACAATCAACCAGCAGTAACCAGAACCTAGCAGTGAAATCTTAGCTCATGGGAGAAGATAATCACGTGACAGATTATTCTACAGGCTGCTTCTGTTAAGGGAAATGTTAATTTGAAGGTGTTTTAAAGCATATACACATCGAAAAAGCTAAGAACTCACATAGTGCTTGTATCCCCAAAGCATTTTGCAAACATTAATTTTTTTTTTTTTAATGTAGCTGAAAATGAATTCTTTGTAATATTTATTCCATCACAGGACTCTCCTGAATATTATTACCGCTTCTTCAATTTCTAAAGAAGGAATCAAAACCACTGGAAACTTTACCTCCTACACAACATCTCAATATATTTCAATGGGAGTTTTACTGTTTCAGAAGTTTCCATATTTTCCACTGAATTTTACTGCCCCAGTTGATTTAATTTTGATACTTCTATTTAAACCAGGAACAGTTTGATGGGGGAGAGGAGAAGGCAAAAAAGAAAGTATCACTAACAGAAATTATGAGCTTCATTTAATATATTAAACACTATCAACAAGCCAGAGGCGACAAGTCCCTGATGGGAGAGAGAGAGGAAATGAGGGAAGGGGGGAGAGAAAAACAGTTTGGTGGGAAGAGAGCAGAGAGGCAGCGGCCTGAGGGTGTTCTCCTTTTGTTTCAGATGTTTCACAGTGAGGGGAACAGAAAATATATTTCTGGTCATGGAAGGAAAGAAAGAAGATGTGGGGGGTATGTGTGGGTAGCTGAGGAAAGTGCAGCTAGAGGTAATCAGAAGACTGGCAAGAAAAACAAGAAAGGATGAAAACAGTGTCAAGAAAGATCAACCAAGTGAACGTGATACTCAGAAAGACAAAATAGAGGAAGGCACAAGAAAAGGGTATGGAAAGGCCAAGAAAAATGATAGGGCAGAAGAAAATGGTGTCAGTTCCAAGGAAGTACAGGATAGGGAGAGCCTACACAGAAAAACACTGGGTCCTACTGTGGGCAGGAAGCTGGGGAAGGCATCCAAGTGCCCTGCAGTGGAAGTTCTGTGGAGGCCCCCAGCAGGCAATGGCAGAACTCTGGCCTTGCAAAAGCATCTCAAATGTTCACACACTCTTTCTTTCCCCAGCAGAGTGTAATATATTGGTACTTGAAGTCCCATCCAGCTAACAGCTCCTATTACAGAAAATTGCAATCTTGTCTGGCTTTGGATAGATTAAAGACTCTTGAAATGTTCCCGGAGCCAAATGTGATGTTCTTCTCTTTGTTAAGGGCAATGGTCTTAAGTGAGGGATCAGTGAGGGAAAGGAATCATACCTGGTGTCCTGTAAGCATAAGAACTGTTTTTTGAAAAGAAAGAAAAATGGCACCTACTAGATGAAAATGTCATAATTTGAGAAACACAGAAATATTAGCTTTTTAATATATTCTCCCTATGCTGAGTGACTTACCGATACAGCCGAAAGCTCAGAAATTATTTGTGGATCCTATCACACAGTATGGAAAACTGAACCACTAATTCATAAGACACCAATGCATGCATAAACACCAGCTGGAACCAGCTCTGCTTTTAGGAACTCTGCAGAGCTTCCAGACCTGACACTACAGACACTTGCCACAGGATGTGTTCCATGACCAGGCGTTAACGATACGAGGCACAGCAGAGTGCAACGACCCCTGTGGCTACTGCACCTACTTCAGGCTGCGGAGTTCAATCAGAGTTTTCACTTAGCTTCCCTGCTCAGAGCTACTGGACAGCTTAGTCACACAGCCCAGCTGGGCCAGGTTTACCAGGGCACGGGCGTTGGGGTTGGCTCTCTTGTCCAGCAGCAGCTTGGTGACGCGGTAGTGGCCGCAGTGAGCGGCCACGTGCAGGGCCGTCAGGTAGTCCAGGGTCACGTCATCCACGGGAGCCTTGTGCTGCAGCAGGTGCTTCACACATTCCACGTGGTCCCCCTGGGCTGCCATGTGGAGTGGGGAGAGCCCATTCTGTGGCAAAGGAGAACAGAACAAGAACTTTGTGTAACTCCCATTTAGATCGTGGCGTGTTCGTGGTTGTGAGGTGCTGCTCAGGTGGGCATTGCTTTCATACAAGTGTCTTCCTCTCCTTAGTTTCACCAAAGGGACAGAACTTGTAGGAAATGCATCAATTTTAGAAGTGTGTTTTGAGTAAGAACACACTGAAATAATCTTCCAAGTCTGAAACAGTCCATAAAAACAATTAGGAGAAACTGTCCTCATTAACTTATATGAAGGATCAGAAAATAAGTATTAGGAATCACATCTCAGGAGTGACTGATCCAGTTTTCCCATCTCTGTGTCCTATGGTCTGAGGAAGCAACACAAGTGAAGTGCTGGCTGCAGCACTCCATGTCATGTGTTTAGTCTGACATTAGAGAAGTGCATACTTTTCATATATTTGGAAAGGACAGTCCTTAATTATGTAAGAAAACCCGATTTTGGATCATTCTACCCATTAATGCATCTCCTTTGGGAGGGCAGACGCATTCCTGTGTTCCTTGTCCTTTCAGTGACACTGAGGGCTCTGTGGAAGGTCACACAGAGGTGTTCACATACAGTACCAGGGCACACACACACACCTTGGTCCGTGCGAGCAGCGGGGCCCCTCGCTCCAGGAGCAGCTCCACAACCTGGTCATGGCCACTTCTGGCAGCACAGTGAAGTGGGGTGAGGCCATCCTTTGAGGGAAAGAAAGGAGAGAAAACAAATGAGCACATCCCCAGCTATCCATCACCTTCCAGGAATGCAGCCCCACAGGTGTGTGAAAAAGCTCCTTGTTTGACTCCTCATGAAGCTGGCTCCACAACACGAAGTTTCATCCCTGTTCTTTCTTGCAAAGGACACTCTAAGGTTACTGTTTAAAGAGGAAGTCCATTGTGCACTGAAATCTCTTACCAAAGAGGATCAAATGAGGATGCACTGCCTCCTCCCCTCCCTCTCCTGTGCATGGCTTTGAGACTGCATTGCCTGTCCCTGGGTAATGCCTGCTGGGCTGAGGATGCTCCATAAATCAGCCCCTGTCCTTTGGATTGCTTTTGATGTGGGGATGAAACAAGAAATGCTCATACTAGAAAATTTGCTCTAGAACTTTCTTTTGCTTTTAAACAGGCATCAGGATAAAACAAGAGGCAAAAAAACCCCTAACAGAATCAAATCTTTCGTTTCTGAGACTGCAGGGTGAACAGAGAGCTAACAATTCTTTGCTAAAATTGCTGTGAAACCACCAACTCCACAATACTTTTTTCCACTGCAGAACACCGTTCTGTACCAAAAGACTTGCTCAGGCTGCTAGTAATTATCTCAAAAGATTAAATATTTGGATAGCAGAATGAGTTCTAGGTGGTTCTTGTGCAGTTTGGACTTTGTGCAGAAAAATAAGAGTACATATGAGGCAAGAAAAGTGGTTGTGAAAGAATATTAGTGCTGAATGACAGAAAAAAGGTAACATGTAGGATATGGAAAGCCAAGTTCTCGTCTCATTAGCCCTCTGTAATGCTCAAGCATGCACTCAGAGATGTCTTCAACACTCACTCAACAGAGGTGGGTTTACGAAGGTGAAACGGCAATAGTTTTTAATCACAAAAAAGCCTTCTCCCTCTGAGACATGCTGCTCATTTTGGGTGACATCAATGTTATGATTCTAAGGAGCTCACTGAAGAATTCAGTAACAGCTTGATTAAAAGGATAATACACTTGTCTGAGTTACTCAGAGACTAAAAAGTAGCAAAACTGCAAAAAGTTGGCATTTATTGTGAGTTAGTGACCCTGCTTCATACACAGACAGAGACTGCCTACCTTGCTGGGGTTTGGAGGAAACCTACATCCCTATATCTTCACTTCTACTACTAACATTTTTAAATTCAAAGTAGCTCTGGACTACACAGTGCCATTGCAATTGCAACCTCATTTCAGCAAGCACAGCCCTGTACCACTCTCCAAAAGGCAGTTCCAAGAAGCAGAGCCTCCCTCATCCCCTTTCCGAAGCACAGAGCCCCTTTCCAAGCGAGCAGCACCACAAAGCTGCACTGCTGAGAGGAGCTGAAGGCTGCAGGAGGAATTTTTCTCCTTTACTTATCTACTTTTCCCAGAGGCTTTTGAGACACACATGGCAGGGTTAGGTGCGCCTCGGTGCTCACCATCTCACAGGCATCCCTAAATCCCACAGAAGCTTTGCAATGAAATTCAACAGATGCAAGATCAAACCCAAAACCAGAACTCCCAGCTTTCAGCACCTGGCAGACGGGGTCGGTGGGAAGAACTGGGTGCAACTACTTTACTCAGGTATTTTTATGCACTGAAATTTCAGAGGCCCCTAAACCAAGTCTTTTTTATGAACAACTGAGGCACATTATCATCTCGTTGCCAGAGGGATTCATACAGATAATTCCCACTGGCATTACTAAGGTGAGAATATATCTCAAATGCACTTCTAGGGAAGGTATTTCTTTGGTATTTCTTTCCAGTGTCTGGCCTCTTGTGCTCTACATTTTTAATCAATGTGGGAGGTTTGCTTTCCCTATCTGTGTGGTGGCTTTGATGTTATTCTATCTAATAAAACAGCAAAAAAAAAAAAAAAAAAAAAAAAAAAACAAGAAANNNNATGTTCTTTAAAAAAAAAAAAAAAAAAAAAAAAAAAAAAAAAAAAAAAAAAAAAAAGGAGAATTGTGTGAATCCTTGAAAAAATGCAGAACAAATCCCAAGAGGGAGAAAGAGAAGAAAAATACAAGTTAAGAAGCATATCAACTCCACAAGAAAGTCTGGCTAAAACAAAAATAAGAAGTAAATAATTTAAAAGCATGATTTCTTCTTTGTTCTTATCTACAATTCCCTTTAAAAACAGAGATAGAAATTAACTACCTATCCTGTTCTGTCCTGCCATAGCTGCTTTGAGGACTTCCCACAGAACCCTCTTCCCTTTCCTCTTTCTACTCTGGGGATAACACCACATATATTTTTAAATTATTGTATATTTAATACTTTAAATTCTTTTTCCTATATGTTTTATTCAAAGATGAGGGAAATTGCAAAGAGAGAGCTGTTGTAGTAGAAGAATTAGTACAGAAAACACTGAGGACAAGCCAACATAAAGAGACACACCAGTGTACCAAATTAATCCTTTTTTGCACCATTATCTATTTGCAATGAGTCTCAGTGCCCTCAAATTGACTGCAGGAGTTTGCCTAAGTATTTTTTTAATAATTTCTTTGCTAACTGAAGAACATCCAGTGACCAGAATATCAAGCATACCATTTGACAGGACATACAACACTGGGGCAAAGGGACACAGCCTGTGAAGCACAGATACTGGATATCTAAACACAAAGTCTGCCAAGGCCAGCAGACAGGCAATTCAACAATTTTATGTTTAAAGAAGTTCAACATCTATCTCCTTGTCCCAGATTGTATGGAATGAAGAGCTAAACGTTTTTATCTCCCAAGTGACACCTCACACCTGGTGTTGTGCTGTTCCCGTGTGTGGTGCTCTCCTCACTGGCACTTTACAGTGTGACCAACAGCTGGGTCACCATCAGAAATGACAATACAGTCCCCTCTGTGTTTAGGGAAGCCAGGAAATCCCATCAGTCCTAATTCCCTCATAAATGGTTCTCAAAATGTAAGGCAAACTTGTGCTTTTTTTTTTTTCCTTGAAAATCGATCACTGGGCCTTTTTTAACCTGCAAAATTAATTCTGAATTCTGTGCATGACTCCTAACAACAGGACTTAGGAAGATGAATTACTGGGTCATTTCACAAATGCTTTCCTTCAGCTTTCCAGAGACACTGAGACAAAAAGAAGCTGTGCTTATGAGGGATTTTTAATGGGAAATTATGAGGGCAGCATCTTCACAGAGCAGTTGCTCACATTCAGTGCTCATTCGACCAAAAACTGATCATGGGCATGAACGTCAAAGGCCAAACTGTCAAAGAATTATTATAAACTGCAGCTGCATGTTCTCATCTTTGTAAGGGTGAAGTAAAATCTTAGTATTCCATATGTCAAATGTACAAAATTGTCTGAATTTTCTCAATAAATAAAGGGCTTTTAATTTGCTCATTTTTCATTATGACTAAACCTCATCTCTTTAAAAATGAACGAGGCGAGTCTCCCTCTTGCTCTAAGCTCTTGGCGTAATTAAACATGCTGTAAAGTATTCCTCCAGGTCTGCCACTGAAAGTATAAATTCTAAAAATACAGCAAAAAATACACCATGTATTTGCTTGGGTATTAAGCTAGTAACATAAATAACTCTAAATCATAGTTATTATCTATATAACTTGCTTAGACAATCCATACAACACCCCTCCCACTCCCTTGTAAACATTACATGAAGCCACTGAATTTTTTATGGCAAATATCTGCATTGTGATTAGATATTTATAATCTGACACGGCTTTATGAACAGCAAAAGCTGCCAATGAATTATTAGTGCTCTGTGCACGTGTGAAGACGAGGAGAAAATGTCAGAGCAGCATTACTGCAGGATGAAACACTGCACAGAGCCCGGCGCCACTGCAGGGCCAGGATCCTGCTACACTGGCTACCACTCTCTTGTGGAGATAGCAGAGCTGTGCCTATTTGGACAGGAGGCAGGTCTGCAAAAGGAGGTTTTATTACAAATAAATCTCAGTAGGTTGCCAGAACGAGTGTTAAGGGGTGTCCAAAACGCATTCCCCACAAAGAAAAAGAACAACCCAAAACACACCAAACCAAACAAAGCTGAGTTCTGCCACCCACGCTTTCCTTCCTTTTGTTTTCCCTTTGGTGTCGTTCATCTCCATGGCTGACCTGCCACTTCTCTGAGCTCCAGCTGAGCCTCCTTTCTTTCCATGGCCCTTCTCCAAGCCCAGTGGTGCAGCAGACCCTCTCCCAGCCTCCCCACTCCTGCTGCAGCTGCCGCACTCCGGGCACACAACGCGCTCGCATTCCCACACATCAGCTTTCCCTTCCAAGACTAGATGCTCTGTTTCATTCCATGGAGTTTTTTCAACTGTAAATATTCTGGGGGAAAGCCTGCAAGAGGAATCTAAAGAAAAGTCCCAGAGCAAGCAAAATCTAATTTCAGTGTTGGCAAGATTGAATAGAAAGAACACAAAATGTGTGACAACTTCAGTGGCTGAGACAGGTGAATGTGTTCCTCCCCCCTTTGAAGGGTGTTTGCATACTCCCACAAAAATGGAAATTCCAGCAAGGTGATAAAAGCCTGCGAATAACACTGTATTTTCAAAGTAAAAAAGCATGCAAAGCCTAAAAAGCCTCATATTCTCTTTCTTTCTTTTCCCCCATACAATTTATAGAGAGGGATTACAAAAATAGATGTTACAAAAACTGCATTCAAAAAGAATATTCCTGTACTAGTCGGTAACATTTCAGTATCCTGAATGTCTGTACTGTTATTGTTCCATTATATGAGGACTTTTTAAAAGTAGAAATACATGCATTTTGGCCATGCTAAAATTGCTTTTAAATGCTGACAATAATTGTCCCTGTAACAATCCTTAGTGTGTTTCAGAAAGGCTGTAAATGCTTTCCTTCTCTCAAAGTGAAAACTGATAATTGCTATGCTACCCTTGCTTGATCGCCTGACATCAAATTAATCGTAAACTAAACTTCCCACCACCTTTCAGAGAACAACTTCCTGCACAACTCTTCTGACCCCCAGCTGCACTGATCTACCATCAGAAGCTGCACGGGTCAGAATTTTAGCCAAATATTAAAATTTTAGATACAATTATGTCTTTGAAGTTCATGTAAAATGCATAGAGACTATAGGTTTGAGTAAGATTTTGAATATGAAATATTTTAGTGTAGACAATTTTACCCATCAATTACTTAGTGAACAAAACTTAAGGTAAAGCTTGTATGTAAATGGAAGGTGCAAAACATATACCAGATATTATATGATAATATCTGTTAAAATAACAGTATTTTAATATTTTATCATCATATAACAATTATCATTAAATAATATGTTTTATTATTATATAATATTATAATACTATCTCTAACAGGTAGTACTAATAAAAGTATCCAATTATTATAGTTGAGAATGGAGTTTCCATTTTGGCTTCGGATGTAATACAAAAGAGGAATTAAATTTCACATTTTAAAAGCTTAGTTAGCAGTTAGTTGAGAAAAAAAATTGTAGAACTCGCCAAAAAGTTAAGTAAAATATTATTTTATAATATGTAACTGTGTCAAGCAGGTTTACTAGCAATCCTACACCTTTATGGCCTTGTGGGAAATGCCATAAAATTTGAAGAAATGCATTATGAAATGTATAGAAAATAAAAATACTAATTCCTGCAGAAAGCAGGGCTTTCCTCCAACATGCCACATTAACTATGGAACAGCATATGGACATGTGCATCATTTGCTCCCTTTGAAGAACATACATTTTAATTTATATTTTTAGACAACACAAGGGCTCCTAAAGAATCATTCCAAAGGAACATTTTCAAACATAGAAAGCTTTCACAGAATAACTTTGCAAAACTGAAGTACTGAAGCTCATCTGCAATCTGCTAAAATAAGTTTTTGCCTCTTAATTCATGCAGCATCAGATGTCATGTAACAAAAGCCAGTTAAAAATAAACGGAATGAAAGCAGTGAGGACTTTGTTAACTAAAGAGCTTATTCTGATGTGGTGTGGAGAACAAGAAGGTGGCAGTGAAGCATGCTAGTATCTTTAATTCCCCAGTTTCCCAGTGACTGTGACCTGCAGGAAGGCGGCAGCAGGGGAGGCAGGGTGTGTTAGTACCGCAGGGGGACAAGGCACAGGCAGCACAGCCCCTGCATCCTCCACAGCCCATGGGCTCGCAGCCAGGGCCAGGCACACGTGTGTGTGGACAGAGCACGGGGAAAAGAGACACCAAGACAATAGAAACAGCTGACACAAAGACACAGACAGCAAAACCAGAGCTCTGGAATCTTCCCACCATGAAGTGCTCGCCACCGACCGCCACTGAGAGCCCTGGAGCAGGGAGGAGACAGAAGGTGACAGCGAGAGGAAGCTGGGGAGCCTGTGCAGAGTGGGATATGTGTGCTCTAGGATACCTGGATGGGTTTTTATGGATTTCTTTGTGCTGACGTTTTGAGCCAACGCAGCAGCTGACAAAGGGCAAGGAGCCAAGACAATGAGAAGACTCTAAAATCAGCTCCTCCCACCTATGCCGGGCAAATCCTGATCTCTCAGATTCATTTACAACTGTGAATCAACCTTTGCAGGTGAGCAGGGAAGGGAAGACACCCTGACCTCTTAAAATCCAAACCAACCCTTACAATCATCTGCACCAACTTGTCTGGCACAGTATCCAAACACTGAACAGGAAATAGGTGAATTCAATACTGTCATTCCACAAGCCAAGTGGACTATTTCTGTGTGACATGCTTAGGAGCATGTGGAATATCCTGACTGCAGTATATTATTACCATTTCAGGCCTCTTTTCCATGACATTTTAGGTGTTTATTGTGGAAAATGTGAGCAAGGATGATTTGCTGCTCATCTGCCTGAGAGACAGCTTTTTCCATCAGCAGTAGTTTTTAAAAGATAAAAAAAAACCAGCGAGACATCATTTCATAAATAATCAGAAACCAAAATCATAATCACATAGAGAGTTCACAATAATCATGACTGTCTTCAGAGCTTATGAAGCAACAAATGGTTGATGTAACTAATATCCAAGTAACTGCAGAGGCTGAATCAACCCCAAGGGTAGCTGACTGCAATATCCTCTACCTTCCTATCTTCTTAAGCAATAACTCTCATGTCCAGCTCTAAACTTTGTGTTCTAAAACACTCTCAGATCACTTGGACATGTAGTTTTGCAGACCAGCTGCTTAAAAACCAGCAGCTTCCAAGAACAAGCCCTGTGCAGCTCACTCTGAATAAATGGCCACGTTTTCCCAGGTGTCTCCAAAATCCCATGTGAAATAGTGAACCCTGCCCACATTAAATGCTGGGTTTTTCTTTTGCCCCAAATGACTGTGAAATGACCCATAAATAAAGGGCAGAATGATGATGTGACATTTCAATAGGACAACTGGGAGGAGGAAGCCAGTGAGAGTCACCCAATTAATATCCCATGGTTTGTCTGGGGAAGAGGCAAGTGGCTGCTGCCACTGAGTAGGTTATTTTTCCCTGTACCAGCTCTCCAATAAAAATGGACTTAGCCACTACAGCAGTTTCCATGGGACACACTGTGACTGGCACAGACATTTAGGAGCCAGGGGACTGGAAGGCTTAGCTGAGCCCAGACCCTCCATTTCTGTTGCTGTGCATCACGCATGGTCTTGTGTCACGTAAAGTTGGACCAACTAACGGGCTTATTCCCTAAAAAGGATCAGTTTCATCAGCTTTTTCTTGTATGATGTAGGCAGATTATACAGGAGACAAAAGAAAACAGTATTTCTGCCTCCTACTATCACCAACACCTGCTGTTCTTTAGTCTGAGAACACAGAAAACAGTCTACATAAAACAAACAAACCCCGAAAGCAAGCAAGGAAAAAATCCCAGTCCATTCCCCAGAAGGGGCAATAGCATATTCAGGGAATAGAAAGACTCACCCTGGTTTTGGCATCGATCTGCCCTCCGCGATCCAACAAGAGCTTCACCATGTTTGTGTTTCCCCTTTTGGAAGCCACATGCAGTGGGGTGATTCCATTCTACACCATGAAAAGAACAAACAATGAGCTGGATGGATCTGAAGGTGCGTAATGGGGGTGAATCTGGGTTTGGATCACAAAAAATGAGACCATCACGTCATAGAGAATAAACAAGAATGTACTTGAGCATCAGAGCTAGGCACACACCATATAAGCTAGAGTTAGTAATTCCTGTCTAAGCAAGATTCCTTCTGCATTGTTTTGGGGTCCTTGGGTAAAGGAAGCAGCGCATCTGCCCAAGCAGCAAACATCGCAGCCCCAGGGCCAGACAAATACACAAACATGTATCAGAGTCCCAATGAGCCAAGAGTCACAAAACACTGATGCATTTAAATCACTGCAATGTACACAGAGGACACAAATGCGTCACTCCTACACAAAGGAACCTTCTTGTGTAGTGCCAAGAGCATAAAGGAGTGGTAGGCTGTGTAGGCTGTGTAGGCTGAAAGTCCTTGAAAACACTTGAAAACAGTGAGGGAAGAGTAATATTAGCAGCTACTCCAGATTGGAAGCAGGAGGGAGTCAGTCTGGACAGCAGAACCCTAAAGTAATTCAAAGTGTGTCTGGCAAAATTAAATAGCAAACTAGACCCAGGAGATCTGTTGAGGTTACCAGAGGCGATCACTTCAAACTACACAATGTACAACAGCAAGAGGCTGTAGGATGTAGTTCTGCAGTTGTTTGCCACAAAAGAGTAGTCATGATTAATCCGTATTTTCATTGTTGCATTCATATCATGGCAATATACCCTACTTTCAGCTTTCAAAATATGTTTGTATGTGAAAATACCACATTAAAGTAAATACTGAATACTGAGAAAGCCAATCAATCCTACATCTATTTCCAGAGCATGTCTAACAAACAAAGACAGATGAGTTGACCCTTTACGAGATCATCAGCTTTCTAGAGCTGGTTAAGCAGTATTCCCTGCTTCCTGCAGCTGGGAATACTGATGACTACACAACTCCCAAGGCCTCTGGTGCATTGCACAGAGACAACCTTTCAGAATTACTGCACAAAAGACATCTCAGATCCCATCAGAACTTCAGCTTTACTGTGCTCCTTACTTCACTCAGCTCTTGACAAGAGTGACAGAAAGCAGCCCTGCCATGTGTGCAGGCCCTTGCAGGCCAGAAGAGGAAGGAAGGGGTGCGTACCCTTGCGGTGAAGTCGACGGCAGCCCCGCGGTTCAGCAGCAGCGTGGCCACGTTCACGTTGCCGTAGTGCGCGGCGATGTGCAAAGGGGTGAAGCCGCTCTACAAAGGGAAACAGCCTCGTTACAGAAACCTTTTTAGACAACAGAACCAGCTGAACTCAAACTTGATTTCAAAAGTATTGGTGAACAAACGCACCACATCGATGTTATCCAGCCCACCTATGCTCTAGCACAGCCTTTCAGGCAGAGAGGCCAGTGTTCAGCTGGCACATTAGCAAAAGTGCTTCATTCTTTCATTGCCCAACTCAGTCTTCTGCATCAGTGGCCAATAAGAGTCGTTTTCATCATAGGAAATATTAATATATTAGCCATTCTTAAAGAAAAGAAAGCAAGTTCCCTTATTACCATTTGGAAGCAACATGGGTCTTTTGGGCTGCATCTGTTTACTGGGGTTGGATAAATGACCACAGAAGTTGTTGGACTCTTGTTGAAATCTTATTTTACTGCTCTTAGAAACAGAATTATGGACAAAATATTTTGTTCCAGTTTTTTCTTTTTTTTTGGAAGTGGTAATTATTCAAAATGCAATTCAAGAATTTGGTTTACATGAGAAACTACTTAGTGGCATAGCAAAAGAATCATAATTATTTATATACAATATACAATGGGTTGCAAAGGCTCTGAAGAGACTTCACAATCTATAAATCAGAAAAAACACATTTTATTTATTCAGTTTCGAACACTAGAAGGTGAAACCTGCTCCAGCTACAAGATAAGAGAATCACTTGACAACATAAAAACAGATTCAATTTTCAGAAACTAGGACAGAGAGCAAGATTTTATTCTCATAAGTAATTCAAGTAGAAAGGGCCCTGCTTTTGAGGTTTCCCTGAAGAGCTTTACACTGCTTTGATTGGATCTTACTGGTAGGTACAGCAAGAGAGAAATACTTTTGCCTTCTAAACTCTAGCATGTTCTCGACTAGGTTTCCTTCCTCTCAGTGTCCAAACCACCATTCTAAACTCCTCCTGGAACAAAGGAATGTGGGCACTCGTTGCCCTCCCTCCAGTGTGGCAGCTCCTTCCCGCTTCCCACCGGGAAGAACGTGCCCATGGGCAGAGCAGGTGCCAGGGGAAGCTGTCACCCTTCAGTTCACATCACCAGCTGCCTCCTGGCAGCCTGCTCATGTGTGTGCACACTCCAGTTGGGAAGGGCCTTCCCATGGGTGTGCGCATCCATAATTCATTCCCTCCTCCAACAGAAAAACTCCATTATTCAAAAGCGGGTATTGAAACAGCAACCTCATTCTTAGAAATCGTTCTTTCTCCTAAAAGTGGCCATAATCTTCTGGGGAGAAATCCCAGTTCTAGCCAATCAGACCCATGCTTTTTAGTGGAAGTAAAATCTGTATAAGAAATGTGCTGTTTACTGCAGGTAAATTCTTATTATCTGCTAACCCTGAGGGCTTTGCAAAACTTCATGGAAAAGAACATAACCAGAACAATGGTTAAAATAAGCAGATGCCCTGAAGAAGTTTTTACCTTGGGGAATTTGATTATGCTTATTATTGTAAAAGACAGAAAATTAATTTTACCATTGTTCTGGCTGGGCCAGACACCCTGATTTAGTTATGCCAAGTGAGTGCATTTTCATAATTAATGAAATTGAGCTAAAAAAGCATCTTTATCCTCTCAGCTCCATTACTCACTTCAGACTACTTTGAACTGATGTGAATTCTCAAAAATGTCCTTCAATAGTGACAGAAATAAAAGGAAATTCTAAAACAAAGGATGAATAAAAATCAGTTTTCTGAGTCACAAATCTATAAGTATTAAAAAAGTCCTATGTTCCCTTTTATTGCTAAATAATAAAGAAATATTGCCAAAGAGCAGAGAAAATAATGGTAAGTAACAGAAAGAGTAATTAAAAATTGTTGATCTCGGTACCTCAGTCGTCCTATTCACCATCATCTGATGCAGCATGGTTTGGGAAAAAGAGGAACAATATTAAAGACTGGCCGTAAAACGAAGAACTATGTTGCTTTTTTTGAAATGAGTTATGCTGTTAATTATGGGAAAAGCCATTCAAGCATGCATTAACTTTAAACACAACCTATGTTCCCGTGGGCAATAAACCAGCATCCTGTTTAACAGGGAAGCAGCAACTCTGCTTCCATTCCAGTGGCTTCTGGTTTACAAACAACGAGAAAAAGCTGGTTACCAACGAAACGGGAGGCGCAACTAAAAAGGGGGAAAATGAGCAGTTTGCAATGACTGCGTAGCAACGCTGCAGAATGAAGGCTGTTGCAGGTGCTGCTGGCTGAGCGAGCTCCGTGTCCCCGTCGGGGGGACTGTCCCGCCCCGTTACCTTGGACTGCACGTCGGCGTTGTGGTCGTTCTGCAGCAGCAGCGCCGCCGACTTGGTGTCGTCCTTCCTGGCGGCGATGTGCAGCGCCGGCAGCCGCACCTTGCCCTTGGTGTCGTTCTCCAGCAGGATGGCCACGGCCTGGTTGTGGCCCTGCTGCAGCGCCACGGCCAGCGGGGTGAAGCCGTCCTGCGGGGAGAGAGGTGCGGGGCGCTCGGCGCAACTCACGGGGAGATGCGCCGCGCCCTTGGCGCAGGAACTCGAGGAGCGCCTGCCCGGCTGTTTCCCACCTCTGCGCTCCATCTCCAGGGAAAATCCTCAGGTGATGCCTGAGGATTTTAGCTTTTATTCCTTTCATACATTTGTAATCCTGCGATTCTTTAGTGTGTAACTCTTAAACTCCATATATAAAGCGTTAGCTACTGTTTTCCCATTTGGTTAGACAAAATAACTCCTCTCCAGGTCTGAGACCCAAGGACGTCTTACAGTCCCAGGCCCCAAAAAAAGTAAACAAAAGTGGGATGGGGAGGAGGAAATTGGGGGTAAATGACTTCATTACCTGAAGCTGTAACTGGAAGATTAAACCCCAATATATTAATGTACCAAACTTACAAAAGTATGAAATCCCGTGTCCCATCGTTCATTTTGGGTGAAGCCCCTGGGGGGGGTTCTGTCTGCCCTAAATGTACCTGAAGGCCCTTCAATAAATATAACTGCTTTTTTACTCCCCTAATTTCCTGTGGCTTCTGTTTTAGGTCCTAACAGCTAAGGCATAAGAGGCACAACATTTTAACCCTTTCAAACACCTTCAAAAGGCTTTCACACATTTCAAATGCTTTGAAAGATCTTTTTCCACTTCAAAGTAGTCTTTTTTTAAAGTCAAATATAAGCAAAGGATCACTCTACAGCATCTCTCTTTATTACTTATCATCTTAAAATGGGCCACAAAGCACATTTTTAGCAATTTTTTGGTAAATTTACTGAACACTGAACAATGTCAATGTGAAAAACATACAGAGAGCCCATTTCTAAATATCTCACATCTCTGCAAAAAGAAAGTGTATCAAATGTGCTTGCTGCTGTTCCCATTCCAAGTTCCACATGAGCCATGAGCCAAGAAATCCAGATCATGTTTAAGAACCTAATTTGGAGGTGGAAAACATCAGATTATTTATACTTTTTAGAAAAAACAAAGTCAGAAAAATCTGTCTGCTTGTCATCCATAGTTTGAGCTTTGTTTTCAAATTAGTTTGAAATTGTCTTCCTCCTCCACACGTGCCTGGGATGGCCAGTGCTTCAAAATCCATCCCATGATAACTGCTTCCTTTCCTGGCTGAAGTATAATAATACTAATAACTATAAATAACACATAATAATCTACCAGATAGTTTATAAAATTATATATCATATATTATATTATAAAATATAATAAACTACCAGATAGTTTATTCTGATTTCAAACTGAACCTCGCTGCAGTCATGCATCCTCCCCAAGCACAGGTGTGCTGTAACCACGTGGGAGAAGGGACAGGATTGCTTTGGAAGAGGAATACGGAAAGATGAGAGAAGAATAAAGGCCAAGTTAGGAAGGAATGAGAGCTAACATGTGCTGAAAGAAACATGTGAAGAATTGCCAAGGCAATTTTTCCCCTCAGTAATCTAGTAACTTTCACTCCCTTTAGCGCTGAGCTGTGGGTAGGTGCATTGTAACAGTGATACCACTGTGGGTTCTGTCTGTAACAGAGACTAAATTCTGTGCAGTGCATTCAAAAAGGGGGAACAGCTGACAAAACAGCTGAACTGTAAAGATAATTCTGAGATTGGGGCTACATCAGGTGTTGAAATGGCTTAATGCATGTGCCTTTTGCCTCTGGGAACATGAGAACAAATCCTGGATTAGAGACCCTGTGAAACCGAGCTCATCCTTACTCTCCTTTTTCATCTACACGTATATAAGCATGAGAGGAAATGAAATACATCCAAAGGCAGTGCAAGTTTCAAGGCTTCAAAGGCAAGTTCATCCATCTGATTTGCACCATTTCATCTTCCAGCCTTCTCTAAAAGAACACAACTCTTTCTGCATTCCCTCTCCTATTGCCTCTGGAAAGCACAGCTGACCGAAGCTCAGGAAAGGCTTTTCATTTCCTCACCTCCCATGAGTGGGGCCAATCTTTGATGTTAAAGAGAAGGTCCTTCTTCAGGTATTTCAGTGGCACCCACAGTTCAGGCTGCCATCCCACCTTACTGAATGCACCATTTCTTCATCATGTTCATGAGATGAACTCTGGGCACATATGAAAGTGATGGTGGCTCAGGCCTTCCTTCAGAAACACTCTCAGAATCATAGAAACCATCACCTCAGCAGGGCCTGAACCTAAAACTGACCGAGTTAAGCAACAAAGAAGTCAAGAGCCTTTACTTTGCAAGCTACAAAGTGAAAACTGATATTTCTGATAGCAGAAGACAGATTGGGAGTAAGGTCCAGAGTAGGAATGGTTTTCTTTCCTCCCCTCTGCCTTTTTTATAAAATGAGACTATAGTGTGCGTTCTGTGGATGTCTGCATTCAAGCACAGGCCACAGGAATTATAACCAACTCAGTCTCACGATTCCTGCAAAATGACTGAATTCCCAGGCAGCAGAAGTTACAGGGAGAAAGGCTGCCAGCAGGTGACTGTGGGCTGCAGCAGGGCTGGGCTCCTGGGGAGCCCCAGTTCCACTCAGCTCCTTCACAGGGAGTGTGTTTCTGCCAAGTTGCCTGGCAATCACATGGGATTTTGCATTTCAGAAAGCTGACATGTAACGTGATCGCCACATCTATGAGGGGATTATTTTAGGAGCTGTCATCAGATGGTACAGTATCCACTGAGAGAAGGGACAGTAAACCAGCTGTTAATGCTGACAGGTTTGAAGGGAAGGAGAGGGAGCATTAATGCATCAGCATTTCAAATCCATCCACTCGTGAAGGCAACCCAGAATGGGAATGTATCTGGACAGGCTTGAGGAAATAACAAACATGAGCAAATGCTCTGACCAGAGAGAAACTTTCCTATAGCTACTTCTCATGGCAGATCCACATCCACAGAACAAACTGGAAGATACACACTCTGCAGCATAGAGCCTGTTCACTCATGCCCTTGGCTTGGAATAAGGAACACTGGGCAGAAAGAGAGGAGGAGGAGGGAACAGAATGAGTACAGCCCTCACGATGGAGGAGTTTTCCCCACTGCCCCTAAACCCTCTCATGTGGAGAAGGAAGCTCGTGGGATTCAGTTCCTCTTGAGATGAAGCCTCATCTCTCCAGCTCAGGTGTCTGCCCTGCTTGCACAGAAGCTACTGCAAGTTTACAATCCAGATCCCCAATTAATACCATCTGTCCAGCAGGAGAAATAAAGTGTCCATGGAAAAAACAGCACAGTTCCTGCCAAACTCATTCGTGGAATCCTTCTTAGTCATTTGATTTCCAATTTACACTGATCACAGACAATAATGAATACTCACAAGTTACACAAAGTCACAGGTGAGCCTCAGAACCAGAGTAACTTATGGGAACAGCAACAGGAGGGTGGAGTAAGCAACCTCCTGGATGGTTCTGTGAACCCAGCACCACAGAGAGCCTCATCACTTCTGAACTGTACTTAAATCCCAAGACCCAGGTGCTGGGTTATGGTTGGACTCCATCTTAGAGGTCTTTTCCAAGCTCAACAATTCTATGATTATCAAAAGGAGCTTGTTAACAACTACCTGTTGATACCTATTGACACAGGCAGCCTCTCTGGGCACAGCCCACACAGTCCTGACGTTCAGTGATCTGAACATAAAGGCAAAGCCCCCTCACCTCGGTGGCTGTGCTTTGGTTGGCTCCATTCTCCAGGAGATACTTCACCACCTCAATGTGGTTCTCTTGAGCTGCCATGTACAAAGGAGTAAAGCCATTCTAGGAAGAGCACAGGAGAAAACAGTGTCAAGTGGAAAGAATATGTACCAACAATGATGAACCACAAATAAATACATGGCTCAAAATGCTTCTGTGTTTTTCTAACTAAAATACTTTAAGCATGTAAGAAAACAACCTTGTATTTTTAACTTAATACAGTCATGTTCAATGCCATTTAAACCCAAAGAACTCTACATGCTTTCACACTCATTTTCATCTGACACATTTTAAGGAAGCAATGGACACACTAATTATTAATAGAGCTATTCCTTGTTGATAGTGCTTAGGGACTGTAAAGCTGGCAATAAAGTTTTATGAAAGCTGACAGGAAAGTAAGAGTTTCCTCCATTTATTACATTTACTTAAGCAAAGACGTCATCCCCTGGAGACCAGGAAATCTATGCCTTCTGACAAGCTCAGTAGAGACGGCGAAGGTTTAACATACCACATTAAATTTTGTGATACATAAAACATTGCAAATCATCCAACGTAAAGGAATTCAGCCCTGAAAGGGAACAACTGCATTTCTGACCATACTGTAGGTTCATCTATCATTTAGTTAAAAACATACATTAAAATGTCCTAAATTTATTATTAATTATTAAAAGAATTTGCTCTGGATAAAACAGTAATTAAAAAAAATATTCTAAGTTAATCAACCTACATTAGAAACGTAAGTTCTTTCTTCCCATTATTTTAATGCAAGCAATTAATTACCTACAAAATCCTGATGAAAGAAAGGCATGGAAGTGAGCTGTCTACCTGATCAATACTTTTCTTGCAAGAGTTTTTAGGATTTCTAAAAGGACCTTAGAAAACTCTGTATTATTCTGTAGATTACCATGTAACATAAGAGGACATAATCACCTATACTTCTGAATACATTCTTCTGGCTTGGAACGTCACTTTTAGCCAGAAAATAAACCATACATCAGCCTTCAAACATGCAATTTATTTGTTGGTTTTTTTTAACCTTTTGTGCTGTCACAATGACTGACAGGGTTATGCATTCACACAAGCAGTCAGAATTAATACAAATACCAACAATTAAAAACCTTGTTTCAGAGAAGCCAATATTATTCTTTGTAGGAAACCTGCTGTGGAAACATTCCAGCAATTTCCTAATGAAATGAAATCTCATTTTTCTGTCACTAGATATAACAGAGATGGTAGAACTGATGTCTTTACAATCCCCCTCTGCGTTTACAAATGTAGAAGACTGTTGAGGCAATAAACATCATTTATGTTGTGGATGTCATATGATATATGCCATATTTGCTGTAGCAAGTCTTTTAATTCTGCTTTGCACAATAGTGTGGCATTTCCATTGACAACCCTGGGACACAGAATTTAAAAATGGCACCCAGAGAACAATTAACAGCAGTTCAATGCTAAAATTGGGGGATGTATGTTGAATGGCTTTGCACAGGAGTCAGTTGTTATCCAATATTCTTAGAAATTATTTAAATGATGGACACTTATTATAGTCACAGACAGCACAACCTACATAGTCTGCAAGTCCACCACACCACAGGATCATCATTTGAAAAGTTCCTGGAAGCCTGGAAAAAAGAGCTGGACAGGTAATTTAGCAGGGACGAATGCAATTTTCTCCACTACTATGCACACAGAGAATGACAAACTAGAGAGGAATTCTGGAGAAAAGGCCCTGAAGGTCACAGCGGTCTTCCAGAGGGTCACTGGTCAAGGAGCTCATTCTGCTGTAATAAAGACAATCCTTGCACTGGCATAAAAATGTATCTCCTTAGGGAAGCTCTCTTTCTTAGAGAAAAGGCTAATACATGGTGGTGTTCTGGCTGGAAAGGGCAAAGTGAAGGAAAGCAGTCTTTAAAGGGGAGGGTAAAGGTCTGTTCTGCACGATCATGATGACTACAACAAACAAGCACAGAGTTTACAAGGCTGCTGGAAGGGAAATTCAGGTTACATATCAAGAAAAGCTTCTTAACAACAAGGTCAGGCTGATGGGCAGCTTCCCTCCTCCCAAATCACTGCTAAAACCAGGCAGCAGACTGGAAGCACATAGAGCCAGCCTCTCCCCTGTCCACCCTGGGGTAGGAGTTGGGGACCACTGGTCTGGCTGCTCCTCAGACAGCTGTCTAACGGGGAGAGGGGACAGAACAGATCCCATCACAACATAAAATGAGGGAACGCTGCTCACCGAGTAACTGGGAAGCGGCAGGGCATTGCCAAGCAGAGGCATGAGCTGGCAGGGGGAATTAGGAACAGATTGGGTTCTTTTCCATTGCAGTTGTAGAGAGCAGCACAGAGAAAGCTGCAGGTAACCAGGCTGGCTCACTGTCCCAGTCCTCCTTCCCACTCCGGAAAGGACCAACATGGCAAACAACAAGGGACAGCTAATAGTAATTTTCCACTTGCCTCATCAGCATTTTAATGGTAAGGTCTCATCTTTCAAACAGAATACATGCCATTTGTAAAATCCTGCTAGCACTGAATATTACAACAATCACACCCACTGAACTCGGTGAATATGAAAATTTTCAAGCCAGAGTAGATCAATTTGCTTAAAAGCTTTGAAGAACCTAATTTTTTTTTAATCAACTCAAGTCCCTGGTTCTGGAAGAGAACTACGACAATAAATCCAGGATTAGGAGACCATAAACAATGCATGTATGACTTCATGACCTTCTAGTGCCAAGAAATACTGACTGTTTGTTTACACAGAGATCCAGAAGAGTGCCCATTATATCATACCTGTGCTATAATCACACCTGAAACTACAGCAAGCAAGGGAAAGAAAACTCTTGCACATAAAATCATAGTCTCTTTGTTTTCTTTTAGGCTTTATTTATAGTCTAAAACTACTGTATATATTTTGTTGAAATCTGGCCTATTTTGGGAATTACAACAGCATGCTAAGATCTTTATGCAAAACTGCCTTTACCAGACACACTAGGAAAGATTCTCCTGAATTTCTCCCTCTGGCAAGGTCAAGCCTAACGTTGTCTGCTGGCAGGGCAAAGTCTGCTTTTTCAGTCTGCTTTCAGCGAAGCTCTGGTTTCAGAGCTTCTAATTGCAGCGTCCCCAACTGCAACAGTCCTGGCCCTTGGCCAGGAAACTCCTATTTTAGGATTCCCAATATGCCTGCTCTCCTTGGCAGAGCTGTGCCCAGTGGGAATACGTGCTAGCCCTGCTGGAGGCTCTTCCTTCTCCCCTGGCCACTGCACCCCAGGTGCTCCATGCCTCCTCCCAGCCCACGTGGTTTCTGTGATGTGTCCGTCTGTCTGTCTCCTACACAGCAAGTTTCTCTCTCTCAGCCAGTCCTGCAGCTGAATGGAAATGCCCACACTAAACCAGATCCATCCCTTCGTTTCCTTTCCTCTTGTCAATCTAAAATTCCCTTGCCCAGTTTCTCATCTTTGAGTTTCCAAGAGCTGTGCACCAACACTTCAGCTCTCTGTTCCGCTTCTAGAGACATTTCAGAGCTCAAAATCCCTGATCTCTCCAAACTGAAAACATGTTTTTCCCTTGACTTTTGTTTTGCCATCCCAAAGTGTCTTCTATTGCATCCAAGGCACTCTGGCAAATGATTCTCCATGGCCATGCTGCAAGGGAGGACCTCTCCCCATAGCATGTGCAGTGGGACTGAGTTTATTGGGCCAGTGGTGGGCACTTCTTATTACAACGAATTTCCCTTCAGTTTATGATACCAAACTGTATAAAAACAGGTCCAGAATACTGACTGTGACCTGGAAAAGGAGAAATGCACTGTATTTTTCTTTCCTGTAAAGCCCAGCTGTGTAATCATGTTATGTTTGGATGTTTAGATTTGGTGCTTCATCTGAAAAATGGAAATTAATTGTATAATGATATATAACATTCATTTCCAAACAATGGTTTCATCAGAGTATTGGTAGCGAGGACAGAATACTCAGATTTCATTACCCCTACAAATGTGTACTGCAAGATGTTTCCTGCTATAATATAAAGTCAGAATGAGAAATTATCACTAAACAGAGTATATTTCATACTCCATTCTTTCTACTATATTCAACTGATTTACTGGTTAATTGGAGAAAATGAGTAGCTCTCAATGATTCTTCAAGCTATTAATGCAAATTGGCAAGTCTATATATGACTCAGAATTTGTATCATTAAATTTTGCCCAAGCCCTAATGAACAACACACAGACTGAAGAAGCAGAGGGATTATTAAAGTATTGAGAAAATAATGCAGTTCTATAGCTGGGTGGAGGTTTATTTCATAGCAGGCTTTCAAGGAACTAGGGCTCCTCTTTGCACACAGTACTGACTTGTTAGATGTGAACATTAGTGTCCATGTACCATATATCCATAAATATATATGAACACATATTTTTTTTAAAACAGTGATAAGGAAAAGAAAGAAAATAGAGATATATAATCTCTACATTTTGCCTATTTGAAGAGGATTCTTGAGAGCTAGCAACATATGCTTTGATTAAATAGTTAACATAAACCCAGATTAACATACCTGTTTTATTTTATAGGCTCCAGGAACTGTTTAAGACTGTGTTGGGTCAATGAGATTACCAGGAAAGACAAGAAAACTGGCATCTCATGCCATGGTTTACATACAAGTGCTCATTTCTACTTAGTTTTACTCAATAAGAACAGATACTGACATGAAGGTTGAGACAAGAGTGAGACAAGCTTAGATTATTCATCAAACAGCTCACGCGCATTAGAAAATCTCTGTGATTCATGGTCATGTGTTAAAATACTGTTTTATGCAGGAACATCATGATCATTTGGGGGCCTTCAAGTTCAAGAACTGTTTCAGGATTTTTTCTGTTCTCCAGAAAATTGCTCAGCTTCAACATGAACAGTAAGTTCCTGATCTAAATCTTCATCCAGCAACAGACAATTCCTCTCCCTGTTTTCCCATTTTCCACAGATACCAGTCTAAACCAGTGACACCTACATCTCACCTTAACCTGCACTCTCTGTTTCCCTTTTCCCAGTTGCCAGTAATGTCTACAGGAGAGGAAATAACTCCAGCAGAGGTTATTCTCTCTCTCAAACGGGGATGTTATGCAGGGAAGGGAAAGGACAGAGGCAGTGGGCACAAACTGAGCATCAGGAAATCACTTTTTACTGTGAGGGGCACCAAGCACTGGCAGAGGTCACCCAGAGAGGCTGTGGAGTCTCCATCCTTGGAAATACTCAAAAAGCAGGATATCCTCCTGGGCAGCCTGCTGGTGGGTGACCTTGCTCAAGCAGAGGGGACGACAAGATGACCCCCAGAGGTGCCTTCCATCCTCAGCCCTTCTGTGACCCAGTGAAAAATCCTCTAACAACCCAAGCAATACATTAATTGTAACCAATGAAATATGAGAGTGACAAATAAATGCAATCTGCAAACTAAATTCAGAGTACACATCTTGATAGAACCATCAATATCACAGTTCTGGGAACTTTGCTCAGTGCATTATGCTCAGAGCATTATTTTCAGCCAGGCTATAAATAAACACTCCATAAGAGGATTGTATCTGAGCAGGAGAGATTCTCTGTATAAAAGGGTGAATTAAGGATAGATCAAGGTACCTACTTTAATTTTAAAAAGTCTTTTTTACAGTTGTTAGCTTATATCAAAATCCAGGATTTTCATCAGCAGCAACCTTACCACTTATTCACCTTTGTATTTCTCTTCCATTAAAATATATTTTCCATGAAACAGATAATCCATACTCTTTTTCATTAAAAGATCTCATAAATAATTGAACTATGACTTCTATTATATTCAGTCTAATAGCAACTGTGAAATTTATGAAGATAAGGGTCTAAGATAAAGCATAAGATAAAGGGAAATTAATAAAATTTAATTTTAAGGTGCCTAAGGAAACTCCCTGGGCCATACAGTCAAGGCAAAGTGGGCTACTCTGAAGAAAGACAGGGAATATGCAGATCAAGAGCTCCTATATCCACGTTATGAGAGAGAGAGAGATTCAGTAAAAATATCCTTAAGATGCATCCACAGCCAGCCAAATGAAACTGTGGATTTCTGGTACTGATGAAAGCACCCCATGTTTTCTGAGCAGATTCTTTCTTCCATGATTCCACGTGAGCAGTACATTAGTATATATTCACTTTCCTGGGCTATCATTTCCTTTTATAACAAAGCTGGAAAGTGCTAGTAAGGATGACACAGAGCTGACATGGAAGTATGTGTGCACACAGAAATGTTGGATGTAAAGTGGCACATCCATAAGGGGAAAGCAAGCTACTGTATTCTGACCTGCTGCAAAATCCCTCAGCAAGTGTCAGCTCATCATTTAGGTGACAAATCCCATGTCCAAGACATCCATCACACATGGCACATGCTGAGGTCCACAGGGTCCCACAGATTGAAGATGAGAAAAGCACTTAGGGAAAAGACCAGAATTACTGGATTTAGGGAGGCTGGTTATTCCCCTTTACTAGTCCAAAGAGTTAAACCAACAAAAAAAAAAATTACTTGCTTGAGACAACCTATTATAAAACTAATTTACAATATTTTTTTTTTAAATGTAGTGACACAGAAGCCCACACTGAAAGTAGTACCACGCTTTCAGCTGTCCCACTAATTCCCTAGTAATATAAATAGTGTTTGCCACCCTATACTTACACCACGGCAATAATGACAAAGCCTATGGATAAATGATGCTGTCTGGATTGGGATAAACTTGGCGAGTTCATTCATGAGAGATCACCCAGGACTCCAAGTGCAGCACTATGTATACGACACCTGCTGCCTCCTCACTACAAGGCCCCCTCTCTTGGCAAGTGGGAGTCAAAGTCACTTCCCAGCTCAGATGCTGAATTTAAAGAGCACAAATATTCTATTTCAGCAGCTTCAAATATCACCACTTTTTCCTCAAGAACAGCAAAGTAATAACAGGGCCTGA
Organism: Climacteris rufus; assembly: GCA_013398175.1. NCBI lineage: Eukaryota > Metazoa > Chordata > Aves > Passeriformes > Climacteridae > Climacteris > Climacteris rufus. Next base: position 225,244 of record VZRZ01004623.1, on the reverse strand, counting down.
AACACAGCCAGGCAAAAATCCAAGATGTTCCATGCTCTGGAAATGGCATTTTTACACTGAAGGGGCCTGCAATAGAAATGGAACTGATGGACAATAATGGGAAGAGAACAGATTGGTCATGCACAAGAAAACACCACCTTGACGCTGGGCATAGGTGAGGGCCCAAAGCCTCAGTCAGGGAAGAGTCTCAGGTTTGAATTCCGGGCACTCATCCAAAACTGCATTTGGAGTTTGCCTTCCAAGCATGGTAACAGAAAAGCAGCCCTGAAAGCATCCATTCATTTTGTGTGGCTGAGGGCTGGAGGGAAGACAATATTGTGTTGAAACTAAAAATAAAATGTTTCTATTTATTTGGTTGTGGCTCATAAATATACATGGATAACATTTGCACTGCCTGGTTCTCACAGTCACAACTGCGTCATCACAGCAGGGGAGAAATATGGTGTGTTGGTCTGGTGAGCCCTTACCCTTCAGACTGCAGCCTCCTAAAGTTTCTCCATTTTAACAATAATATCATTGATTAAAAAAAACCCACTTTTTGTTTAAATCAGAATCTTTCAATCTGGACCATTCATCCTTTTATAGCACTTTTACAGTAAATTTAAAAAATAGACTGAGATGTATATTGTAAATATCTTCAGTTTGTTTTCAGTCTTTGTTGGTTGAGATATTTGGGTTTTTTCATTGTTTTTAATGTATTACTTTTGTTTACATCTCTCCAAATCCATATAATCCTCCAGAAGGCATCTCTTCCTTTTTTTCCCCCTCCAGTAGATGAATAATGGGCCTGATCCTTTATTACACTAGCAATGACATACTGAAGCTAAATGACTCCTTTACACAGCAGCTAAAAATCTGCCTCTCTAAATATACAGACATAAAAGCAGTTGGTGGAATTAAACCCTTGTGTCATAACAGAGTAGCAAACACTCTGCAAAATATACTCCATTCCGAAGGTTAGATTATCCTTACAGCCCATGGGGAGAGCAATCCCTGGTAAAGCAAATCCTAGGGCATCCTGAGAGAGACAAGCTGATCACTTCTCTGAGAACCACCTAAATCCTCCCTTTGCTTTGGTGGCAACATGGAATGTGGATGCTCAGCGAGCTCTTATCGCTCCTTTTTGGGAGCACACGTTGGGGCTGCAAAGGTGCTGCTCTAAGGATTGCTTCCATCTGAGGAGAAGCCTGGATAAGAATGCTCAAGCAGTTGCAATAGCATCTCCTGTGTGTTGACAAAGGAAGTGGTGACTGTAATGGAGGTAAATTTAAGCAAAATTATTTCTTAGCTAATGTGTTCCCAATGCGCTTAGAGCAGGATGTCGAGGAAAGGAAACCGGAGGGCTTTTAAATAACAAAATCAGCTTGGGGGAGGACTGATTTATCTAATCCTTGCTCTCTGTATCTGGGTCACTTTAAATAATCTGATGATTAAAAGGTGGCTCCTCCTTTTGTGAGGGCCCCTAAACAGAGCAGTGGTCAAAACACAACCTGTGCAGCTAATGGGGAACACATTCCATTCTAACCTCAGGTGGTACCTTATGACGTAAAGAGAAAGTAACAAAGAGCAATTTATCAAAGGAAAGGGTTAAACTGACTAAACCCAGTGATATTTCTTCCACCTGGAAAAGAAAAATTATGAACTCACAGAAGAATTCCTAATATGTCACAAAATTAGATCTCATTGGGAGGAAGCACACAAAACCCCATGATTTTTCCAGTGCACGAGCAACACCTAAGAACAGGTTTGGGGTAAAGAAGTGACCCAGCTGTGGAAGAAGGACAACACAAGGCTCAGTGACAGGGTGTGACAGGAGCATGGGTGTGGGTTGATGTTACAGAAGGGAGTGGCCAATCCCACTTCCATGGGTCTGCCTGTAGAAACATTCCAATGCTCCCCAAAGACTTGATCTGAATTTCCCAGTGAAATTCACAAGTACCTAGAGGATCACCCCTGCCAAGTGAATACAAAGTACAGAAGATGACATCAATCCATGGGATGGGCCTTGTTCTGTTCTGCAAGGAAACACAAAGGAACAGCCTGGAACACCCCAGTAGATCTGTTACCTACTTTGCATTCTCATTGATACCATCCATGGATTCTCAAGGAGTGCAACACACTCAGATCTACACAGGCCCAAAGTCATAGTCAAATCAAGAAGAGAAATTGCAGAAATCAAGTTTTCACTTGATGATACCTATGCAGATCTGCTCACTGTGCTCTGAGTGGAGTCAACCAGGTGAAGGGTTTATAGATACTCATTATATAAATATATTTACTATTTAATATTTGTAGCAAAAGGTGCTTCTAACTGAGCCAAAAAAATTCCACACGTGTCCAATTCTGTACGGAGCTATGGCAAAAAAGAGCAACAGCTTCTAGATCTTTGGCCATTCTGGGTGTGCCCTCCTTCCAGCCTTTGCCTGACACACACTCCAGGAAGATGTGAGCTCTCAAACGACACACATGCAAGTGGAAGTGCAGTCACTCAATTAGTAATCACTGTGCAATTAGGCTTTGTATCAAAATAGAAATTACTTTTCTAAAGATAGCACTGATGACATGTTAGCTGAAAAGGAACAAACTTTCTCAAAGGGGAAGATGAACAAAACAACAGCACTGAAGGGCAAAGCAAAGTAATCTAATAGAAATCAAAATCTATAAAATCAGAGCCCTGAATGCTCAAGAGCCTCAAATAGCACAGATGGGGTTTGTAATCCCAGTGGTTACAGTGGGTTTAATAGCTTTTTCTGAGATAATTCTGTTATTTTGTTGTTGCAAGGAACTGGAAAATGAGTGTGGTGTTTCAGATGTCATTGCCCATAAGTTTTGATAAAGGCCAGTGTTTTTAAGCAATGTAATGAAGAGTATTAAAGGAAATAAAATACACTGAGCAAGCTGGAGTTGTAACTACTCCTTTATCCACCAGTTCACCATCAGAGAAGAAATTTTGTTACTATGGGAAATTGTCATCACTGAAAATGTGAATGGCCCTGACACGTGCTGGGTTCTTTAGGGAGGAAGTGATGGAGCAACTGGAGTAACTTTCCTGGCATTACCCACTACCAGAAAAAGGTATTTCACTGGGGCCTAAAAGAAATAAAGTGTGAAATAACAGAGACACCAAGGAGAGGATGGAATTTACCCTCAATAGCAACAACTGCTCCTAAAAGATTTAAGAGTGACAATAAGGCACCTATTTCTAAAAATGGAATTGAGGGAAAATATACAAAAGAGAAGCTGAGCATTTCAGTTATAATTTCTCATTTCTGTATTGAATTTTACCTTTAATTTGTATTTTGGTTCATTTCTCACGATCTTGATTAGGCTCTTTTCTGATATTACATTTTTACCCTTTTTTTTCATCAGTGACATATTTCTGGACAAAACCCCCTTAGCATTGGAGTATTCAAGCACATTCTGTTCAGTCGTTCTCTCTCTTTTTTTCTACATAACTTCATATTTTTCTTTTTTTGACCAGCTGTAGTTAGGTATGTTTGAACATTTCTTCATTCATAAATCATGTGTCTATTCAGTATTAATTTTGGATTTTCTGGTTTCTTTGCTCAACCATTTATTTTCTATGACATGTGATTCTTGACATCTCAATGCAACCTTGAGCAGTAAGGCAGCATCCATTCCTGGAGCATGCAAAAGTTAATTTATAATTAAGGGACACCTCCCACTGGATTGTCTCCTTTGACAGTGGCAGCAAGAACCTCTGAAGATCTGCCTGAAGCAGCTATTATCCATCTTATCCATCTCTTCTGGAAAAGCACAGCAGACCAGAAAGACCCCCCAAAGGCCCCAAAGCTGGATGACACCACCTTAAGGACTCTCAATCCTGGTCAAGTCAACAGGACTTGTTTAATTAAGACAACGTGGCACAAATGCAGGACATCTGTATCCCAGCAGTTCCAATCCATCCTGCCTGGAGGCAACCAGCGAGCAGTAATGGGGAAAATGTCCTCCATCAGATTAACTCGATTAAATCAAGCAGGAAATGCCTGCTAACAGCTCTGTGTGCATTACACAAAGCACCCAGTGCTAACAATAAATGTGTTTAAAACTAGAATACTATATAAAAAGTAACACCTGTGAAAACGTTTTCCAGTTCTGTTTGGATTTTCTTCTTTTAATTTAGAAAACCTCATTTATTTTTTCAGCATAAGGAAAAGCCTTTATGAACACTTTTTGAGGGAGAATGCTTCATGAAAGTATCATTTTTTACAATTATTTCTCTGACCATGCTCAAAACCCTAACAATAAAGACATTTTTATCTTCTAATGCACATGAAAAGGCTGATAAATGTATGAAAAAATCATCTAGTTTGCTCATTATGAAAGGAGTTTGCTAAATTTTTGAACAAAGGAATTACATTTCTTATCTGTAATGGGAATAGAGCGTGGGGAGCAATTGACCATCAGCTGTCCTAAAAGAGCTCTTCGGTCATTTTGGGGCAAAAATCATAAAAAAGACAATATTTTTTAAATCTTGGACTCAGGCAGCTTAAATTTCTTTTCAATTTCTTTCTCTTGCCTTAACACGTGATGAAGGTACAGACAAACCTATTCATTTTGTAAAGCTGCTGGTTCATCTCCTGCTACTTACTTACCCTGTCCATCATGAATTTGTAACATCAAACAACAAGAAACCCTCCAGGTCCCAGTTTCCCAGGTCTGGGCAAGCAAAGTGTGGAGCTAGTGCTAGGAAAATGTTACTTTTTGTGAGGATATCACAAGCCAAGAGCTTCAGAAAGAGGCAGTTTTATTATCATCTCTATCATTTGTCTGGTTCCTCAAAACTACAGGCGGTTGCTATAGTTAAGGCAGCATTTACAAACATTAATCAAATTATTTGTTTGAGAAATCGTTCTTAATCCTGAAAAAAAAGAAATCATAGGTAGGGGACATCACCCTGTTCTCTGGTGTGTTTTGGAAGAGCAGGCAAGTATCATGTCAGTGGAAATAAGAGGGCAGTTTTTTAGTTGCTTTCCCTGCCAGGACAAGGTCATCTTCCCCCATTCAAATGTACACTGCAAACTTTTGATTGAGTTTCTTCCTGATCACATAAAGGAAGGAGTTCAGAAGCCTGGAGTAAGCTATCTGCAAGTTTTTAGCCAAAAAAGAACTATAAAGAGCAACTGTACAAATCAAGTCCTTTAGAAATTATCTTCTTCATTACTGCTCACCAAATTCCACTCAAGTATAATATTTATATGCTTTGCAAAATTTCTGAAACCATTTATTAAAGCACACTAGGAATTCCTAGAAGATTTCCATCACCAACAATACAAGTTCCTGTATCACACAATGAGCATATGATGACTTCAATTCAGTATTTACTTTTATTCTGCTTACCAGTGAATGCCTCAATTTGCTTGATTTGTCAGGCTTGCATGTTTGGAAGCAGTGTCTAATATCCCAGATCTATCTTATAAAACCTCTCCAAAGAACTTTTAGAAGTGAGAAGGGAAAGCAGCATCATACCTGAGATTGTGCATTAATATTGGCTCCTTCCTTCACCAGAACTTTGACAACTTCAGCTTGTCCTGCTAGGGATGCGATGTGCAGGGCTGTATTCCCCTTCTGTTAGAGGGAGGGGGAAAATTCAAATTGTTACTACCCTTTTTCAGGAATCATTTCCATCAGCAGTTGCTTACAGCATTCATGTGCATGTACCTGCTGTGAAAAGGCTGAAGGCAAAACAACTTATCCCACGGGTGTTTTTGTGCCCATGAGTGAAAAGACTCTGGATATGACAAAGTCAACTACTAGTTTTCCCAGATTTGAAAAAATCTACTACTTGGAGCTACAATAACTCTCCTTAAAATGACCTGTCACTGGAAATAAGGAAAATTGGCATTGCTAAAAACTTCTAATGCTTCCCCTGTGTTATAGTACAAATTATATTTTCCTCTTCATTTACTACCAGTGAGCTTCAGCAAAGACGACTCCCAGACCATAACAGAAATAACAGTTTAAATATCAGCCAGGCATTTATATTATTCTCTTATTCTGTACTTGGTGGGTTTTTCTGCATTTCTCACATGCATTGAATAAACTTCCAGAGAAGCACGAATTACCTTAGTGGCAGAATCCACAGCCGAGCCTCTTTCCAACAATTCCTGGACCAGTCCCACGTGGCCTTCTTTGGCTGCCAGGTGCAGGGCATTGAGTCCATTCTGTAAGCACAAGGGCCAGATCCATTACAAACATCAGCCACACATTCCTACCTTCCCCTGGGATAAGAAGAAGATTAGGAGCTGGAATACTGTTACATCTCTTAGCTGACTGTCTACATAAGTCAGATTCTTTGGATGAGGCTGTTTTAGCTGAGGCTCTGTGGGACAAACTTCTCCAATAACATTTTCCTCATAGCAACAAATACATCCAAACAAACTGTACTTTGTGAGTATCCACAAGAGATTCCTTTCTTTCTGATAGTTTCCCATTTCCACACACTATTAACCTTGGCCATCCAGTATTTCAAAACTTGGGTGCAGGTCTGCCTTACTTTGCTGTAACCTTATCCAGCCCTGCTGAGGTTTTATCAACACTGGGAAATCACAGGACTTAGCCAGGTTTACACAGGATATATCTACTCAATCAGGGTTATTCCATGGAGGTGTAGTTGTCCTGAACCCTGGTCTCTCCTCTGGGATAACTAGTGTCAAATAGGAACCCCGAAAGCACAAATAGGTCAAAATGGTTGTTGCTCACTTGTGACTTCCAAATTGATTCTTGATCTGGTACCTGTGCTGGTGTCTGATGAGCAAGTCTTCACTAAACTTTGAGGTTTTGCAACCTCAGTCAAAAAGGAAAAGAAAATTAATGAAATAAAAGCTAGGATTGTCAAAAAGATAACCTAAGAAAGTCAGCATCTAAATCCTTTCCACATTAAACAGGAACAGGATACTTTATCTCATATAAATTCCAGCCATGGAAATTTGATCATCATCCTCTTAGTATCCCCCTTCCACCCAAGGAAAAAGATAAAATTGCAATCTATTGTAGCTGAATTGCCAACCTGTTTTACACAATCCTACAGTATTTTTCATGCTACATCAGGCAGGTGACAGCAACAAACACTGCCATTCCCTCCAGCATTCTCCTGGTTTCCATATTGCAGGCATCAGCAGCAATACTCAGGTATTTGAGTAACCAGCAGCAAACTCAGCACTGTGCAGTTTCTATCACTTTCCTCGTCTCTGAGTCATTTCAATTGTGAAATAAACACACAACTTTCTGAATTTTATTTGTCCATCCACGGAGGCAGTTCAAGCTTGTAATTCCCAGTGGGATTTTATAGCACTTAGCACTTCACAGGAGGCATTTGATGGGAGTGGGTCCAATGGCTTCAGACACAGCACTCCAAATGCATTTCTGCACTAATACCATTTAATTCCACATCCATGTAAGCAGCACAGGCAGATTTTGTGGTCAAATGCAAAGTGGAACTATGAGAAAAGCAGAGAGCTGAAGGAAGGCTACATCCACAGGCTGCCAAAAGCAGAACACCACCCTTCTGCAACCTGGTAGTTAGGAAATGTTAATGAGAAATGTGGTTCCCAATCCCATTATGTGGGAAAAGCATGAGGAACCACAACATGCTTACTCCAGAGGAACACTCTAACTGTGAAGCTGCAGAGCCCAGGGGCAGCAGTAGTGCCATGCCCTGGTCAAGGACAAATCCTTAGCCAAAAAAATGTGGTGAGGTTGACCACAATCACCAAGATGAGGAACTCTGCACATGTCAGGGAATATTTTGCAGGCTGAAAATGTTTCAGAAAGCTCTGATCTTTCTTGGTTTTTAATCTCAGCTGAGTATTAACTAACCATAATTACTACCTACAGTGGCTGAGAGCTTTGAAATAGTATTTTGTGGGGAAACACACAGTGTTCTCACTGTTTAAGAACAAAGATCTGTTCTCGTATCTGATCTTGCAGATTCTGTCATTGACACTTTCCATGGGAATATGAAGGGCAACTTGCACTCCTCACAGTGTGCACAGCTGATGTATTGCTCTGACATGTTATTAACCTTTTCCACTCTTTGGGAACGAGCTGAAGTCCACAAACAGCAGAGAAACTGCAATATTCATGTCCCACAAACGCCTCTGAATGCAAAAGGATGAGGATAAGCTTCTGTTTTAGTTTACCATGTGCCAAAATAAGGAGAGAGCAAGGCTTGTCCCAGTGCTTAATCTCTTAAAATACTGTATTCCTCCCTCTGAGACATGTATCTGCTGATGCCACATTCAGCACCTGAAAGTTGATGTTGCTGCACAGACGAAGAGAGTTTCTTCACAACATAGCATTTTTTTAATTCATTAAAACATGACATCTAGTAAAAAGCTTACAGGAAGAAACTCTAGCTCAAAAAATAGTTCTAGTATAGACATTCAAATTCCATAATTCCCTAAATAAAGCAGGCTGGGGTAAGCAGTATCAAGCCCTGCACTTTAAATGCTGAGGGCCAGCACATCTGAAGCCTTAAAGCAACTTTTGTTCTGTTTCTCCCTAATCAGAACCAACGCTGCAATTATTTGCCAGCCCACGTGGCTGATCCCTGCTACTTCTGACGATGGAATCTCAGATTTAATCAATGCAACTCCTCCGTTCCTGTCAACTGGGTTTTTGTCGTTCAGAACAACAAAGGTTTCTGACACGTCCCCTTTTCTCTCCCATGCCCACCAAAAAGTTGGGGAGGGCAAAATTAGTTGTCTGCTAAGCAAAACTGCAGCATAAAAACAAAGACTGCCTATGCCATAAGTGCCATTCTTTTGGAGGCTCCTTGGTAATTTTAACTCTTATAAAATCACTTAATACTAAGCTTTCCAAGCTGCTTCTTGTTTCCAAGTGTTTCCCTGCAGTGCCTTATTCCCTCAATTCTCTTTCTCCTCTGCCATAGAGCCAGAAACATCAACGTTTTGTGTCCCATGGAGTGCTACCAACGTGTTCACATCCCACTGACTGCTCACAGCACTCAGAAACAGACACAGGAAGAGAAGAACTCAGACAACAACCTGGCAGTCCTTCCTAGAAAGCTTGACTCACCTTCTGCTGGTGAGACTTAGTGAGGACGAGAAGGAACATAAAAACGTAGAGATGAGGGAAAGAAAGTGTTTGAAGAAGATGGGAAAAAATTCTATTATAACAGTCCAATAGCAAAGCATAACTTAAAAACACAATGGAAATTAAAAAGCTTTTGTGACTGACTCTGCATGGTGGTGCTAACTCCTTTTGCCAGCAGAGGCAGAAACTAAAAAGCAGTATCATGGTCTTTGTTAAAGTCAAATACTTTTCTCTGTCTCTCTAATAGATGTCTCTGCAAAGTCTCTCCTCTGAATAAATCTCATGGGGAAGTAAAAAGTGCATGTGGTCAGCCTCTTTTCAAGAAAGACTTGGGAAAGGGCACATTAGACAGCTGGACATGGCTTGCTGAAATCTGAAGGTCTGTAGAAGTTTTTCCTAAAAATATCACAAAGAAATTAAGTGTATGGCTAAAAAAAAGAAAAGAAAAATATTAAGAAAAGAAAAATTCTCCCTTTATGTTGCTTTATAGTCTAGGAACTCGAGAAACTGAATTAACCCACTGAGTGACATCAAATGTGATCCTGACAACCTCATTATGCTACAGTGCTACTTCAGGCTATAGCTGGCACTGCTGGGAGAGGCAGTGCCTTTCCACTTGGAGTAGGGAGGGAGTAATTAACAGCTGCTGCTCTGTCTCACTAGAGGAATAGACACACCAATCAAATTCAAAGGAAGCCAACAAAAATGAGAGAAAAAGCCAAACAGACATAAATTGAAAGAGCCTTGGAGCTGAAGGCCCCCAAAACCACCTAATATTTGAATCCTGTTCTATTCAAGGCATTAGACTTCAGAGAGGAATGCAGAAGACTTCTTCAAAGCGAATGCCAAAACCCACTGCATTTTTTCTCTCCAAGAAAGTGACAATATCACCCTGAAAAGTGACAGGGCTCCAAAGACAAAATGGAGAAATGTTTCTTTATGTTGCCTTTGGATCACCAATTCTGTTTCAAAACTCAGCAGGCAGCTGATGAACTCTTAGAAGGGTCAGATTTTGGGGTCTAACTCCTGCTAGAACCTTGAGCTGCACTATGCACAGTGTAATAAAATGTTCATTTTTTTAGTCAACATTTTGAACATTATGCAGAAGCAAGTTGTTTTCTCTTGCTACATTAACTAGAAACAATAACCAAATCCTAAAAAACATATATGTAGCATAAGAAAAAGATCTTGAAAGGAATTACAGATTTCCAATGACTATTGGTTATCCATCCTATAAAATAACAAGAATTGGGTTTTTTAAAGGGACTGTTCTTAAAACTGGAGAATTTTGTCCCCTGACATTTCTAACTCTCTCCAGAAATAAACAGAATTGATTTATGATTTTCAGAATGAATGATGGTGCTTGAATTCAGATTAAAGTAGTTCCATAATAATTGAATTTGTTATGAAGGTAGAATTCCACAAAGCATATTTAAGTAATATCTAACTATAAACTATGTAACTATATTAGTAACTACTCCCTGTGTTCAGTATACCCAGAAACACATCAAGCTCCATCCTATTTTGGCAACAGTTACATTGGGAAGATACCTTGATTATCTAGAAAGACAGATCTCTCTGAAAACTCAGGATCTGAGAAAAAAAAAATTGAAACCAAAGAAAGAATCTCCTGCTGTTCTCTCCATTCAGGAAAGCTTTTACTTAACATTATGCATGGTTTTCTCAGAGAGGACCAAGCCTAAAAATAGCATTATACTGAGAAAAAAATACCCTGCACATACAAGGCTTCATTTTTAAGAGAGCATTGAGATATCTCACTCTTAAAAATAAAGTACACCCCTGCATTTTGTACAGACTGTGTTTGCTTCTCCCCTTAGGCAGCTGGAATACAAGCACACAGACACCTCTGCCAAACCCTGAGGAGGAGGAGGAGGAATAACTTGAAGGCTGCAGGAGCAGCTACCATGGCTTACTCAGTATGCCCTGACCTCTAGCACAGGCAGTCTGCTCCTACTCCCAATAAAATCTACAATACACTAGTGATGCTTAATCAGTGCAACTGCTGAGGGTCTTAGTCATAAAAAATCTCTGTAAGCAATTTTATATGGCACCAGAATTGGAGTTTGCAAGAAGCTGAAGTGCCTGGTTGAGCTCAATGGATGCTCAAGGCTTCTGGTCTCACCCATACAGTGCAGCAGCTGCAAGTGGGAAACACTTTCCACAGAAAATAAATCTGCAGCAACCTTTGTCATATTCCTCTCATAACCAGACAGAGAACATGAACACTAGGAAAAAAAACTTGCAGGTAAGTAATTAACATATCAACTATGCTCTGTCCTGGGGGTGAATCTCTTTGTTAATATTGATGCTTATAATAAAGATGGAAAATTTAATGGATCTGTTTGAACACAAGAACTTGAGGCTAGATTTACTCCCTCCTAACTGGGGAACTTGAAGTTTGCCAGGTCATGCCCCATATAACTCAGCAAGTTTTTCCTTGATAGTAAGCTTTTAATGGAAACTTTTTCCCAGACAGTAAGAAAAGAACCTTTCTGTGTGTTTTCAACAGGCAGAACATGAAAAGTCCCAGCTCTTATCCTCCTCATCATTAAATTCCTTGACACAGCCAACAGATCTGCTCTCACCCCTGTGCCCTTGCTTCCATTTGACACATGCCTACTTTAATCATCTGCAGCTTTCCTTCAGCAGGGAAGGTGATGCCTCTAAATATTTTAGATCATTTCATTTCTTATTCTTCCATTTACTCCTTTTTTTTCCAAAAGACATAGTGGCCACAGTTCTGGGGGTTTACTTCCAAATGGCATAGCCATTGTCCAGTTAGTGCTCACTTTGATCAAATCTAGTTAAGAGTTAGGGGAAAGCTGGACACTACAGAGCCTGAGCTGTCAAATTCCCCATCAAAAACACTGCACTGATTTCACTAGGAAGCCAAGACACTTTCCAGAACTGATGCAGACACTCATTAGCATATTTAAGTCACAGTTAGAGTCTTATTAAATTTGATGGTTCTAGTCACTTAAATAAATGTTGCAAATGTAGGTCCCTAAGCTATGAAGCCAAAGTAATTGGATTTATATGACAGACCTACAAAAGAGCCAAGCCAAAACACTCTATCACATTACAGTCACATCAATGGTGAAACTTTAACAGTGTATTTTTACAGCAGTAATAACTTTCCTGAAAGGAGAGACGGAATGTTAAGCACAACAGTTAAGTACCTTTAATGTTCTAGATATTATTGACCAGTGGAAAAAAACACATTTAGTTTTCTGAAACAAGGTGAAAGCCCATGGCTACCCTTTAAGCACCTGAGGGTTTGCACAAGTGCACAGCCCAGATTTTAACCCACTGGGACACGAGTTACCTGGACAGCTACAAACTACACCCACTCAAGTGCTTCCTTATCCTCTGGGATCTGACACAAATAGCAAGGGAACCCTCAGAGCCCCACACCTGAGCTCACAGGGGATCAGCTGCTTCACGTGGGCTGGCTAAGGAAAATCCATGGGCTGAGCATGCCATGTTCAGTGGCATAAAGAGATAGATAGTAATTCTATAAAGCCCAGGGTGCCCAGTGCTGTTTCAAAAGGTGACCATTACCACTGAGTTGGATTTGACCTAATGATCCTCAAAATGTGCCCCTGCTGCAGAGCTTAAACATAATACACTGAATACTACCAAAAATACATTTACAAGAGACCACTGAAGAGCAAGACTGAAAACATGGCTTGAGGTGAATCAAAACAGCAGTATGAAGGAATCCAGCCTGGAAAAACTAGGTTTTGATGGGGAGGTTTCTTGCAATTCAGTCTTTTGCTTTGTACATCTTACCTGATTACAGGTGTTAATGTCTATTCCACTTTTCAGGTATTCCACTACTTTGTCCAAATTGCCAGCTCTGGCAGCTCGGAGAAAGCTTGCATTGCTGTCAGACTGTAAAAAGAGAAGAAATAAAATTCTCCAATTAGCTCCTGGTTAAAGAAGAGTGGAACTTCATCAGTGGTGAAAGGTTTCCACATTTTATCCTGCAGGAGAATAAAACTGTGAAATAACTGACTTTGCATGATATCTGCATTAATTAGCATTTTAAAATTAGGCAATAATGGCACAAAAGAACTGCAGACCTGTCACAGGGAGCAAAACACAGCAAAAACCGACATTCAAAATTCAGCAAGAACTAAAAAAAAAATTAAAAACCAACCACAAACCATAGTAACTGATACTGACAACAAGAGAAAAATAAATGCATCAACTTGCTAACCATAGTTTTCTGGGGAATTATATATTATACACATATAATCTTACATACTATTTATATTTTTTGTATGTTATTATAGATATAGATATTTGTGTATAACTTTGTATATTACTTATATATTTTATAAGTGTTATTTATAGACTTGTATAGATGTTATTTACAGACTTAGATATATTATTTTTAGATATATATGCTCGAAGTGGGCAGCACTGCAAGTGTAGCTAACCTTAGAACAAAGCGGATGAAGTACTCAAGGCTGAGTATCTAAATCCAGGATCCCATTGTAAACATTCCCACCCCTAAACCGCCTGCACTCATACATTTTTAAAAAAGGTTTAAAGAACCTATAAAAACATGTTTTCATTTTTCAGCCAGGTTGTGGGATGTACTGTTAAGCAACGGAGTGTGAAACGCCTCAGCCCCCTTGCCTTTGTCTGTGATGGTGACATGAAATCACACTGGCTGCTTGAGACCAGCACAGATTTTGATGTCTTAGCCCCCTTGCCTTTGTGATTGTGACTTGAAATCACACTGGCTGCTTGAGACCAGCACAGATTTTGATGTCTTAGCCCCCTTGCCTTTGTGATTGTGACTTGAAATCACACTGGCTGCTTGAGACCAGCACAGATTTTGATGTCCCTCCACACAGGTAAATTGGCTACCANTTAAAAAAAGGTTTAAAGAACCTATAAAAACATGTTTTCATTTTTCAGCCAGGTTGTGGGATGTACTGTTAAGCAACGGAGTGTGAAACGCCTCAGCCCCCTTGCCTTTGTCTGTGATGGTGACATGAAATCACACTGGCTGCTTGAGACCAGCACAGATTTTGATGTCTTAGCCCCCTTGCCTTTGTGATTGTGACTTGAAATCACACTGGCTGCTTGAGACCAGCACAGATTTTGATGTCCCTCCACACAGGTAAATTGGCTACCAAGACACCTGTGACCAGGAGACAAACGCAGATCGTGCAGCAGCAGCAATGATTACACAGAATAAGCATTTGGGAACGCGTAGAGAGACGGCAGCAATTCTCCCAGTTAAATAAAGGGAGTGGGAGTGAGCTGCAAGGAGCAGTGAACACCCACCAGGGCCCGTTTGTGGGGCTGAGATCAGGGGGAGAGGACAGCCTGCTCTCCGTCAGACTGGGCCGCGCCGTTCCACCGCAACGCCTCCGGCCGCGCGTGCGCTCAGCTAATTCCGCCTCGCAAACGCCGGGCAGAACCACTCTTTCACATCGTGACAATATCCTAAAAGCCTCCCACTTTCAGCCACTTATTTCAGCTGCCCAATCCATTGCAATGCATTTATTTCAGTCACCCTACTTATCACGCTGCACTAACTCACTTCACAATCCCCGATTCCAACCTATTTTAATCTGCAACAGATGGATGTCATCAAAATGATCCTCCTTACAACTGTGCTACATGCCAAGACAAAAATATTCCCTTTTAAATTCCTTTCAGCAAACTTCAGCACATTTTCCACATCTTTTACTGTTAGGAAAACAGACCATCTTTTCTAAACATGCAGCAGGGGGAAAGGGAAGGTAACGCAGGAATTTACAGTGACAGAACCTATGGATAGCTGCAGGCCTCAATCAGGGGAGCATTTGGATAAGGTTTGATGCCAGTGCAGATTTTGACAGGTACTTCAAAGTTCCCTTTGAAGACTGAAGGATAGCTGCTGACACTGCACCCTTTCCTGGGCTGAGGATGTGTGCATAAAGACACAAAATTATATTTTAATGTTTAAATGTCTTTGAAAAAAAATCAACTGTCTTGGTAAAAAAATTAACCAAGAACAAATATCGGAGTACATGAAGGGTAAATCCAGACAGTCTGGCTGGGAAAAGCATCTCTGCCCTTAATAGTACACGTTTTACCGTCTTTATCCCCATTTTATCCATGCTTTACTACTACTAGAATAATTTATCATGCCAAAACTACAACCATCTGGTTTATTCTTTTAAAATGTTAAGAAAGAATGATGCAACAAATGACCATCTACAACTTCTGGTTTCTTAGGGATGAATCAATCATTGCTTGTTTTTCTTTCACACAGAATAACATAAAAGGCTAAGAATGTTGACATCTCCATTACTGCTGGAAGCTCAGATTGTAGCTAAGCCCACACAGCTATATTCCATTTTTTTTCTGGCTAAGACGACACAAGCAGTGCTTTTCAAGTAGGTTTTCATTCCTTTGAGTCATAATTTTGTTACCTCAAAACCAAATTACTGCAGTGTATATCACTTCAAGACACTTTCCATACACCTGAATATCGATCACAATGCAGAATATGAGCTCCTTGTTGACATAAGAAGTAATTCAGCAATTCAAATGCTTCATATATAAATTCTCATACAAATACCAGACACTGGATCCATGAAATATTTAAAAGATTCAGCACCATTTTACAAAGCTTGGAAGTCTCAAAAGTTGAGAGTACTCAGATCTATTTTCTTCCCTAGTTTGTCAACTCTAATTTTTCAGTAGGTTGTCACTCGTTTGTCTTTTTCCCCATTCTTTTAATATCTTTAAAAAGTATTTTTGTCAGCACTACTGTCTCAGACATTTACTCACTTTAGCACATTACAAATTCAAATCCATTTTGACAAATTCCCCTCAGTAAACAACAGCAGCAGTTTGCTGTGGTCTTACCGTGCCAGAAAACAATGAATTTGCATCTGTGCGCTTTTCCACTGGGTTCAGTAATCTCTTGAAATATTTTCTTGTACAGCCCCTCAGAGCCCTCACAGGCCCTCACAGTCTTCACCACACTCAGAGGCCTCACCAGCCCCTCACAGCCCCACAAAGCCCTCACCGCCATCACAGCCCCACAAAGCCCTCACCGCCATCACAGCCCCACAAAACCCTCACCGCCATCAC
>VZRZ01004623.1:171004-208573 GCA_013398175.1 Climacteris rufus | reverse complement strand
CCCCCCACATCCATCACAGCCCCCCACAGTCCCTCATGAACCTCACAGTGTTTCTCAGAGACAGAGAACCAACCCGCCATATCAGCCTTTATAGTTTGGTGACTGGTGAAGACAAACTGTCAACAAACTGTCATTTGAAGACACTTCTTTTACAAGAAAGAAGACAGAAACACACAGCCAGAGCCCTTTGCACCATATGGTACTTATCACATCCCCTCTTCCTAAGCACACACCCCTGAGGGGTTTTCTTAAGAGTTTTACACCCATAAGCAGATCATGCTCTAAAGCAAACACTTTACGAGTGAGGAAAGGTTTATAGGAGAAGAGTTTGCCTTGAGCAGCACTATGTGAGCACAAGAATGTGAGAGCCCTGTAATTTGGGAAGCCCCAAAGCTGACATGTTAATGTGCAAAGTCTCAGCTGGCAGCTCTGCCCACCACTCAGCTCAGCCAGGCAGAATTAAGGATCATGTTGTGTATGTACAGCCACTAAGGTCAGGCAATCTAACCTGTATGTTATAAGCATGATATTAGAACATGATATGAAGGGTTGAAGAACACTGAGCTAGTATTTTATAGTAAGGGACAAATTCACCGTGTGTGGATTTAACCAGCTTTTTCTAATACACTGCTCTCAATACATATACAGTGACAGAGCACTACAAGTCCTTGATAACAACTTTTTCTAAAAAATTACATTTGCAATGAAATTCTAGTACATGTCAGAAATGTAAAGATAGATTTAGACAGGATATCAGGAAGAAATTCTTCCGTGTGAGGGTGGGGAGGCCCTGGCACAGGGTGCCCAGAGAAGCTGTGGCTGCCCCATCCCTGGCAGTGTCCAAGGCCAGGTGGGATGGGGCTTGGAGCAACCTGGGACAGTGGAAAGGGTCCCTGCCCATGGGAGGGGATGGGACTGGATGGGCTTTAAGGTTCATTCCTAAGCCATGCTATGATTTTTGAGGAATATTTGGTGTTATGGAACCTTAGAAAGATCTCCTAACTTCTAACTTTTCTTACGACCTTCAGATAGAAATAAGATTTTTTTCAACAAATAAACTACAATGTGAAAAATACTAATATAAGCTTAAGTACACTCACAGCACGAAGACAAACATGTCTTTATAAGTACTTAGCTTATACCTCAGACAGTGCATAAGAAAATACAAAAAATGATCAATTGACTATATGACTGTGGATTCTACTTCTTTCTTGCTGATTACAATGCTGAAATTTAGCCTGAATTTGTAACATATCTCAGTAATTAAATCATAAATGGAAATTAGTATTTTAATCAAATAGTCAGAAACCTTCTCTCCTGGTTCCTCTCCCCCTACTCTGGTTGCCCTTCCTGTCCCATTACATACCACATCACTTATTGCACATAGCATGTGTGCATTCTCCTCAAAGGCATTTAAGAGAGAAGTGCAAAAATAAATCTTGAAATCATATGCTTTACCAGACCCTTAGGAATTTCTCCAAATATTCAAATTTGGTGGTGAAAACCAGCTTCATGCATAAGAAGGAAAGACTGAGGGAGTAGGAGGCTTCAGTTTTCAAAGGACAGCTTTCATCATAACTTTATACAAACCATCTAAATAATTGTTTTAAATTGTGTCTTTAGAAAAATTATTCCTACAGGTCGGGTTTGGCTTCTTTCCCCTCTAAATAAGTTGAATGACCCCAGTCTGTGCATAATCACAAATATCTCTGTGGGAGAACATAGTGCAGTGCCAAGGGCTCCTGAACATTTCTCATCTACTAAATACAGTTTGTTAGTGGAATGATGACAAAAAGAGAATTCAAAACTCCAATCTAACAACCAAATAGTATGTTTACACCTTAATTTAAACCATTTGGTTTGTTTGTGTATTAAAATGTGTATCTAAGTAGAAATAACCTTTCAGACTTACCTTTCAAGCATGGAATCTGGGATGTACTGCTTTGATTTTATGGAGAAGAATTTATTTAGCTGTAACTTTTGAAGCTCTTGTCCCTGATCAGGACGTGAGAAAAAACTGCTTTATATAAATCAAAAAACCTCAAATCACTATTAGTTATAAAGCCTTTGATGCTTTAGTGAATCCTGGACTATCACTGCAGGTAAAATCAGCACTAAGCCACAATTAGTCAGTATGGCAGGGGTAGGTGACAGTGTTAATGCCATTTACAAACTCCAGAGCTGTGAGGCAGTGCTTGTCCAACAGCTGTTTCTATAATTAGCAAAACGCTGATGGCTTGTGAACTCTTCTTCATTAAGAAGCTCTTAATTGACTTGTGGCTCATTATGTTAATATATTCAGGGAATGCCTAGAGTTGAGAATTCAGCTCATGACAGAAGGAAAGTTGCATCTCCTAAGGTCAAGTTCTCATGGCTTCTTGATGTTACTCAGTCCTTAAAAGATGCAAAGGGGAAAAATGACATGTATGGTATGTAAACACATACCATTAATTATTTTTTTTTACTTTCTAAAGTGTCAGTTTAAGCTCCTACCCTTGAGACAACCACTAAATTCTGTCCCAGTTGGCTTGGTTATTCTCTGCTTTCAGGAACCATCTGTTCCAACCAGCCATCATTTAATTGGGTGCAACTCTAAAAGTGGCATTACCATAACCCAACTCACTTGTCACATACAGAGTTTCACTCATTATGGCAGCTCCTTCCATACCAGCATTCAGATGTAAAAGATGGGAATTCAAATATAATGCTGTTCCTTGTGGAATACTTTTTCTAAAACTTGCCAGCAAGTTTATCAGTGGCTCACATTTTATCTACTGTACACTGAATTATTTTTTATCGAGCTGAAAGTGCTGCTCATCT
The DNA here is from genome assembly GCA_013398175.1 of Climacteris rufus. Lineage (NCBI taxonomy): Eukaryota > Metazoa > Chordata > Aves > Passeriformes > Climacteridae > Climacteris > Climacteris rufus. The sequence continues at coordinate 205,753 of VZRZ01004623.1, read as the reverse complement.
CCAAAGGGCACCACACTAGAAGATGCAGCAGTGACTACAAAGAGGCAAAGGGGTTTTTTTTATTTTTTGCTTTTAATTAAACTCCCAGAGCAGAGTCTGAGCCTGCAGTTCTGACATACCTGCCATAATGCGAGCTAAATATTCCACTTGCAATGGCACAGGCTCAGTAATCTAACACTGATAAACGACTTAAATGAGATAATAACAGCTATAATGGAAACATATTTTCCCAGCCCTTAATGAAATAACATTCATCTTCTGAAAGAAAAAAAATACAACAGTGCTTTGCTTTCAAAGCCACTTCCTTTGCCCATAAAAATGCATGTTTTCATCCCATTCATTTACTGGAAGTGATGAAGGAAGACAGATTAAATCACAGATCTTAAAGAATTTCAGTATCTACATTCCTGGATAAAGAATAAGCCCAATTTTCTTATTTCCATTTCAAAACAGGTTTTTTTTTTTTACTCAGCTTTTCCCATTCAAGTATGTACAGGCAGTTAAGATCTGATTCATTCTGCTATGTACCTTTGGTTGTACAGAATGTGTTCATGAAGAATTGAACTGAAAAGCCTGCAATTCTAGAATAGCAGCTTTCACTAAACAAACATCTCATTCTCATAATCTAGAGCAAGCTCTTATCCAAGAAAAAGACACAACTGACCTTATAATAAAATAACATTTGTCAAGAGAAGAAGAATCTCAGGATTTGTGAGGTGTGAAGACGAAGACAAGCTTTCAGAGAGAAGAGATCACTAGGACATTAAATATTCTCTGCCAAGATGGAGCTAATAGCATCTAGTAATTAACTATTTTTAATCTCAGAGGTCTCTCTCTCTCTAGGATGATATTGATGGTTATGAATCAGAAAAATATTCTTTTAACCATATATTACGAACCTGAATAATTTAAGATGCTTTGAGTACTTAGGCCAACTAATCATAGAACATCACGAGGGAAATGGAAAAGCTGGCACCACTTTTACTGGCATTGAGCTGGAGCTGTGGCTGGAGTTGCCCTCACCATGCTGTTGCAGACAGTGTGGATGTGGGCCCACACTTTGGCACAAAGATTATTGATATTTTCAGCAAAAAATATTTTGTAAGAACAAGATGGTGAAATAGGTACAAGAAGGGAAAAAGCTTTTGTGCTATACTCTGCATGTGAGCCAGGATTAAAACAATCATTGATTTCAAATCAAAACTAGTTTACATGTTTTTAAACAAAGACAATGATTCCCAGAAACCTGGGATAGTATTGACCCAATTCCAAAGTGACCCTTGCCGGATATCCTGTGCTCCTCAGCATAAATATTCTCTCCTTCCATCTGCTAAGGGATGTGGAAGAGCCCAAATTATGCAGTGCCAGAGCAGGTGGGAAGAGTAATGTTGTTTGCATTTATTATATATGTTGGTAAAAGCTTTCTTGTGTCAGACAAAGAAGCTGCAACCCAAAGGAGATACAGCGGGTAGCAAGATCCAACATTTAGAGTGTCCTCAAGAAATGAATTTCATTGGTATGACTGGAGATGGAAAAGAACCATTGCAAAAAAGAAGCTCAGAAAATAAAACTAGGTTAAGGGATTTATCATTTATGCACATTATAAATAACAAATGTATTATAATCCCAACATATTTTCATTAACTTCCAGTAATTTCAATATTTGCATGAAACAGTTCTGTTGTAGTTTCACATCTTTCTAAGAGACTGTTCTCAGAAAGCTGCATTTGAAATTTAGGAAGTTTTTTATTACAGCTACACTATCCCAACTAACATATTTTTGAGCAACAAAAGGAGGAGAAAACTGCCCAGGTAACAGTTTTACCTGAACCAGTTCCTGCTACAAAACCTCTCCAAACAGACACAACTGAACAATTATTAATGCTGATGGACACTTCTAATTTTTACTAATGGAAAAGCCAGGTTTCACCTATTCCATCTTTTGATATTGATGGGAAAAATCTCAATTATTCATAAGGGATGGCTTTCTTTTTATGCTGGTTGTTATATTTCAACACGTTTGACTCTTTTGCCAACTCCTTGAAATTCCAGAGCTTGCAGGATATCAACCATCCAGCCACTCTTTTCTCTCCCTGGAATGCACAAATGCCTGATTAGTTTGGCTTTGTTTTTAACCAGGAGAAAAATTGAGAGCTATTTGGGCAGGCCACTTTAAACTATTCTTACTTTTTACCACATTTTCAGGTCTAATTGATCTCAAACTAGACAGATTTCAGTTATTTGCTAAAGGGAGGGTTTAAATCCATGCTTAACTGTGTTCCTGAATTTGGGCCAATACTGGCAATTACAGAAGCAGCAAAAGAGGAAAAGAAAACTAATGTAAAATCAACCCTTCCTGAAGCCAAGAAGCAAATGCCTTCTATAAACCTTTTATGATCCTTAGCTGCCTCAGACATCCGTAGGAGTCCTCCCACTCTGTTCATTAACTTGCCATACTGGCCTGGCTGCTGATTGTATTGTGTCAATGAAGGATTTGTGAGAACTGAGGCAAAACTGCATAGTTTTCTATGAAAAAGAATAGAATAAGAGTCTTTTCCCCAGCTGCATGTTCCTTGCAAGGGCAGTATTTGAAATGATAGAAGTTATTTTAATCCATACTGATTTTAAAATATAAAGCAACATCAGTTATCAGGGTTCTAATCCAGGACAGCACATCAGTACTAGCTGAACTTCAGGCATGTGTAATCCCTGTCGTTCCCCTGGGCTATTCATGTTCTCAAAAACAAACTTTTTGGTATAAATCCCAGCTTGGAAACTGTGTGTCAGAGTCTGAATTGTCTAAATAACAGAATATCAAATGTACCTGAAAAACATAATCTGGGTATTTAAAAAAGAAAGGGGGAAAAAAAAACAAAAAAAACCCACCCAACCCCAAACAACCAACTGAAACACAATAACCCAAACCCCAAAGGATCTGGGTTTCAAGAGTAAAAGTTTTTACCATAGTCTGAGTAATCCTAAAATCTAGAAGAATCTTCATTACTCTGAAAAATAGAAATGTATAATCCTGTTGTTTGATGGGAACATTTCTTGTGCTGAAATTTGAGAGACAGGATCATTTAGTCATTTCCTGAAAAAGCAAAGGTTTGGGATACATTCAAAAGAGCCACATGATTAGTCTTGGTTCTCCTACTTGACACATACATTTACTGAAGTCTCTTAAATACTGATACAGAACGAAGATTTCCTCTACAGGAACTGAGTAATATTAAAGGAAGGAAAAATATTTAGGATCCCCTGGGTATCGTATATTGGGATGCTGCAGTGTTGGTAACAACTGTAGAACTTGGCAGGCATCTAAATGGTTTCCATGACAAGTTTCCATTACTGATGATGTTCCTAAATAGAGGTAATAATGCCAGAACACCTCTAGAAAGAATTAGGATGCCATGCCAAACATATCTAGCAGCATAATAACCAGGCTTAACAGAAGTCTAGGCTGTAAGTGAAGTTTAGGACAGGCTGTTGACAGATAATTCTATCACTCTCCATTTTTCATTCCCTACGGCCAAAGTGACATTTCCTAATAAAAGAAATGTGCTAATACCACCCCTGCTAAAGGATCAAACTGCTTTACTCATCTCAACACCTCAACACCATTAAACGATCACAAATTGATTCAAATTTACAGGTTCCATAAAACAGGAAAAAATTATTTCATGTTGCTTTGAGATGGAAGCAAGACTGATCATAGAGATCTTACTTGTACAGCAAGGTAAAATGAACCCTGAAGAAGAAAATTAAGAATCTTGTAGTCCTGGGCCTAAACAATTCAACTCTGGGCAGCAGAGAGAGGAACCAGTTTCACCTAACTTCACCTGCAGAAAAGCAACCATGATGTCATAGGTCCACATTGTCAAATCCACTGCCTTGAGCATTGGGGGAAAACTCCTGTGAATGCTGCAATAGGAATCTGGAACAATCCTGTCCTGAAACCCAGAGAGCAGTCTGTCCTAGGCAGTCTGAAATACCTGGTCCTGAAGCAGCAGATTGCATTTGATTCTTAGTTTAGAAAAGATTAGATTAGCAAAGCAATTTTGCCATCTGAGTTGGCTGAATATCAGCTCAATTGTTCTGAACCACGTATCTAGTACAAGACTCCTGGAGTCATCATATTCAGCTTGATGTGGCAACTCTTTTTAATGAGCCAAGACAGGGAGCATGGCTACAGTTACATAAAAGAAGAGAAAATGTATGTCTAACAGGGCACTGTGCTGCATACCCCCTGTTTGGGGGAAAAAAAAAATAGATATATCCAATTTCTCCCTTCAGGACAAAACTTTGCCAACATTTCTAATCTACAGACATCTCTTTTTCTTTTAACTTTTTTTTTTCCCTATGGAATCATTAGGATGACGAAAGACTGCAAACCTTCTTAGGAAAATACAGGAATTTTCTTTTGTAATCCATCAAGCATTGTATCATCTGAATCAAGACAGACACTCTAAAGAAACTTGGCCAGTCCCTAGCAGGCTCATATAAAGCCAAGATCTTATGGTGAAACACATCAAAGACATTATCAAAGTGCTTGATCTCTGCCTGCTATGAAAAACTACGTAGGTTGAATGAAAAGTATCCAGAAAAATAAAAAAGGAAAAGAAACCTCAGAGATCACATGCTGCTCACTCCTGCCTCCTCAAGGCCTGACCTTATGCCGAAGGGCAGCTCCGAGACCGTACGTGCTGGGAGAACTGTTTCACAGTCTGCTTGTTTGTGTCCCAGGGGACTTCCATACCTTTGGTCACAGCTGCAGAGCAACCACCTGAAGGGAGATCCTCTAATGCCTGGGTTGGGAAGCAGACCTGTCCCCCCCCACAGCCCCGAGAAGCCCACAGTCCCTCTCCCCTGACTGCATGTTTTCCATCACAAACACTGGAATTTATTTGTTAATTCAGCCCAAAACTACTTGGTGGGAGAAAAAAAACCTGTCTGAATGCTCAAAGAAATAAGTTACTTTCATGTTTTAGCTCAGAGAAAGTTTTATTTCAGAGGGTTTGGAACTTGGTGATCTTTAAGGTCCCTTCCAACCCAAACCATTTTGTGATTTTATGAAGAACGGGTCCAGCTGTGTTGTCAGTGAAGTACAACATAAAACTGGTCAGAAAAATTCAGCCAAAAAAAATGTCCTACCGGAAAACCAAGACAGCATCAAAAGTATTTTCTAGGACAATGCAGAACTCCCTGTGAGCTGCTGCTGTAAACGCCTCAGGTCTCCTCTTCACCCATGAACACTGGAACTCAGCTCACCTATGCTTCTATACTGCACTGCAGTAGCTCAGGCACGTGCAAAGCATCATGTTGAACTGAGAGCAATTTTATTATAGATCAGTAGTAGAGAACATAAGATTTGGACATAGTGACATTGAAGATTTACTGATATTCCTGTTCTGACAGAAGCTTTGACACAATATACTTTCATTGCCAATTATAGAGATAAGTATATTTAAAATGAAATAATCACTTAAGGGATTTCTTAAACAGAATTAGAAATAAAGGAAAAAAGATAAAAGAGGCATTTTCATTTGCTACAGACACTATATAAGCATTCACATCTCAATTATTTTCTTTTGGTCTGCAGAGCAAATGCTGACATTACTGCCATAAGCATGACCCCCTTGCCTGTGCCTGGTCCCACTCACTGCAACCCTCATCTGCATTAGGATCTGTGGGGCTCTGTCTCCACTGCAAACACAGAAAACAATACCATGCACTGGGCAGACAACAGCCTAAGAGTAAGTTACTGAGCTCGAGTCTGGAGAATGATCAATACAGGATTGTTCCTGGCACTCGTGTGAACCAGGGTAACTGGGTAACATCTATGCATTGAAGGGCTTGTTTCTCCCACAGGCTTCTCTCTCCACACACCTAAACCTTCTGGTAGCTGACAATGCTTTGAAGACACTGCACAGCTTAGTGACAGCTGCTTTTTAATCACAGTCATGACAGCAAAGCAAAGCTCCAGCACGGACACGTTTGGCAGATCCCTTACTACTGCAAGATACCCAGGAAGGTTCTGAGCAGAGAGATCCTTTTCAAATCGAACACGCACAACCCTCCTCTGAAATTTTCCCTGGGATTCCAGTTTTCTTCAGCCAAAACTTACCAGGCCTTCAGGCTCTTTACTTTCTTCACTGTTGTATCCGTAATAATCAGGAGTTTTATCCAAATCCTGTATGTTCCCTTGTGTCCTTAAGCCCTTCTGGGAGTGACAGGCCTGGCAAATCGGTGCATTGCCCATATCAGATGCCGTGCTAGGTGGGAGCAGAGGGGTGGGTGCCCGGCGGAGGATCCCGCCCGCGCTGCGCTGGGCCCGGGCTCGCTGTCCCGGAGAACCCGAAACCCCGGCAACTGCGGCAGCGCTCGGTGACCATGTCCAATTCGGGCGCTGCCCGGCTATTTTTACACCTACCAGGCCAGCTATGCATGTCAATGGCGTGGGGTGGGCTGGGGGGACGGCTCTCCGGGTCCCGCCGGGTGGAATGCTCTGCACACGCGGGTTATTGAGTTACCCACTTGCGTGCCTTTCAATGTTTTGATTTTTTTCCCTGCCGTGCTCGGGCTTGCTGTGCTTGCATCAAGCACTGCAACTCAGAATGTTGCTAATGCCTTCTGAGTTTCCAACTCAAAACTGTGATTTATTCAAGTCACTTCTATGTGATACTTACAAAGCAAGACAAAATGGATGAGCACAGAATTCATGACCACTTAATTCCTGTGATTCACGTGATATTTCATGTTCAGTAGCTGATAACTGTGATGTGCTTGCTTTGCATTGATATGTCCCTAGGGTATGGTTGTGGTTTTGTATCCACAAAGGACAACATCTGATGTTAGATCACTTTTGCTTCTGTCTGTATCATGTATGATCTTGCTTTGGATTTTTATTCTCATTTTGGTTTAGGGTTAGTGTTAACTTTTTAACTAAAATAGTTATGATTAAAAAATGAGCCCAAAACAAAAAAGGACAAAGGAAAATAACAAAAAAAAAAACCCACCAAAACTGAGAATAGGAACATTCCCTTTAGGTTGGAGTTACTTATCACGGTTGCACCTATTAGGATAAAAATCACTTTAGGGATTGCATGTTAAAATCCACCCATTATCCCAGAAGAGGCTCCTGCAGAATTAAAAAACACCAAAACCAAACTAAACTAAATCAAACCACCAAAACCAAACAAAACAACAAAAACAAAGACAGCTGAGAATGAACTGGCAGTTTTCAAACACTTCAGGACCAGCTGGAGGTAGTGGAAGCAATGGAGAAAGTGCCTGTAGGTACCAAAGTGCTGTAGAACACTGCCACGCACCTCCAACCTTAGTTAAGCTGGGCATGTATTTGAAAATTTAAGCCCCAAATTCCTCAGAAACAGAGAGCTCCTCATTGAATCACAGAATAGTTAAATTAAGTGTTGCTTTTGCCTTTTAGACATTTTTGCCAGCAACTGGCAAATGTTTCAGAAATGCTCACGCAAGGCTCACCTGCCCATAATCACACTACAGATTTCCTTCAGCTCTTCCAAAGCATTACCCTGTGACAGCAGTAAGGTGTGTACACACTGCCAGAACTTCATTGTTTGGTTATCAAACTAAAAGGATGCAAGAAGGAATGCCACCAAATGCTTGACTCGAGCAAAGTTCATCTAGCCAAGGTTCCAACAAAAACTGGAACTACAAATCCCTGGATAGAGCAAGCTACTTAATATGCAATTAACTTACTGAAAAACACAAGGCACCACTCAAGGGGAAAGGGTGACCAGACTTGAGTAACAGGCATTGCTGGGAAATGCTGCTTGTGGAAAGCAACAATCTGTGTAGCCATCAGAGGGAGAGCAGTGGAGAAGCCTTCTGCCAGAGCCTTTCAACAATATTACTGTTGTTTGTCCAAATGGCCCAAAGTCTTCAGGGCAAATTACTCAGAAAGCAAACACGTTCATGTTCTGCCAGACTTGGGGCATCATACTCTAACAAAGCATATGTCTCATGATGGAGGGTTCAAAGCCTTTGTGGAAGAACATGTTGTTGTATCTCTGCAGTTCCCATGCTCTTTGCTGTGTTGTTTGGGCTGCAAATCCACCCCAGCAGGCAGCAGTGAAGAGACCAAACACAGAGGCAGTCTGCAAGCACAGAGCTCATGCCAAGGCACCTCAGTCCTCTTCAGCAGCACAACAGACCATGCCAAAACACTAACTCCAAACTTGAATTTCTCCCTTAACTTGTGTGGTACAAACCCACAGGTTTGCAGCAACCCGAAAATCCCAACCAAGACCTCAAAGCCTGACAAGTGAGAAGCAGTGAAATCAAAGCTGTAAGCTGATCTCCAGGGGGAGACTTCATTTTAAGGGAAGTCCAGGAATGGCACAGCTTGAGTATTGTAAGATGAAACAGGACTAAGGACAGTCACATGCACCCAGGTAGGCAGCAAGAGGAGCAAAACTGCACTGCTGCCATGAAAAATGCTTCTTTATCCCTTTTTTGCCATTACTATTGAAGCTTAGTTTGTCAGTAGATGTTTGATTTATACTCTAGTGCAGCCAAAACAACAATTCAGGAGCCACTGTAATAGCATTTAATGCTGCAAAATAAATACAGAAGGGAAAAAAATGAAGAAAGAGAGCAAGAGTTCCAAGTATAAAGACAAACCACAATTGTTACTGACATAAATCCCCACTTTTACTATTATTAGATCTTTCCCCAAAGAGCCATTTCCCATTACACTTTTATGGTTAAACATAGTAATTAAAAAAAAAAAAATAGAGTGAAAAGAGACTGCATTGGGACCTATATATTTCTAGGAGATTTCCTGAGCTTTGAAATGATTCCTAAATGCAAAGTCTTTCACTCTTGGGGATTCTTCTATAGGAAGGTCAAGTACAACACAGCTCACTGGCTTCTACGCAATTCTTTTGGGTCAGCTCCTGAGCTCATGGAGATTTTAAACTCTGATGATTCATGACTTTATATCATTTATGTCCCCCCTTTATGTTTCACAGTAACAACACTGATGAGATCACTATTTCCCAAACATTCAGCCTTTTCTTCCTTCTGGTATCTATTGCATGTTGGTCACAAAGACCACGACAAGCAATTCCCAAAGCCTTTACAAAGAGGCAATTGTCTGCTCCAGAGGACTAGCAGCAAATCCTCTTCAGCTTAAATATTTTGAGTCCAATCAATTGCAAAAATCTATTCTGAGCCATTTTGAAGAAGACTTGCTCTGCTTTGGATGGTGAATCATTCAATGCATTAAGCCTAATGATCCTCTCTGGACAGCTCTTAATCCAAGTGATACCATATCTATTTTAGTCATTATGAGAACAAGGAAAGAGATAATCTGAGGTTTAATCACTGCAGCTACAGATCCTCCTGGCACAGGTGTGAAAAAATTGTTTCATGGATAGGAGAGTATAAAATATATACAGAAAGGCACTTGAGCAACCAGCATTCCACAGATAAAACACGGCCTTATTTTGCAGATACGGGAGCTTTTGGGTGATAGGTGTGGCACAAGAAGGTGAAAACAATCCAAATTCTCACAGGGGTGCCCTCACAGGCAGAGCAGTTGATGTATCATGTATTTTTCTCATAAAAATTACAGTTGATATTTCTTTTCTCCCTCGGCCTTGGTTCCACCTCATAGGGAATGAAAGGCACGAGTTAACATCAAACACTGAATAACACCAGGGAACTATCACAAGGATTCTTGACTGATCACAAAACTAAAAACCAGTGGAAAGAGAAATATGCACTAGTACCCTGAGGGTAAAGGGTTAAGATATAGTTCAGACCCACCTATGCCAACACAGCTATCAAGTAAATTATCATTTCTCATGCCCAAAGTAGCTTTTTTTTTTTTTTTGATAGAACTAAGAGATTTTTTGAGAACTTCATGTTTTCATATCCTTCTGTGGCACTAAGCTCTAATTGGTGCCTATTTGTATCAGTCTAAATGTAAACCAAATCTCTGGCCCTTTATTAGCTCTAATTTTTAGACAGGATACTAATTCTGCCTTAAACCATCTTGTAGAATATCATGAAGCTATCACATTCTGAATTTGGAATATCAAGTAAGGCCTCGATTCTCTTCTTCAAGATGACGATCCAATTTTCCCTTTGGAATACATCAGCAGGACCTCACTGCTGACTCCGAAAATCCCAGTCTCCTAAGCCCTTGTTGCAGAATACAGAAGTCTCTGAAGTTCTTGCTTCTGTTGCATTTCTTACATATTTTATACCATTTTCGAAACCAAAAATTGCCTATTTTCATATAAAATCAGTGTGTGTGGGGAAATATATTTCATATATAATATGTAAAAGATAGTATGCCTCATATATATAGGAATATGATGTATATAATAATAAAGTTTTCCACAGGTTGCATCTTTCGGTTTCAAAGAATCAATTTGATGAGGAATGGAAGATAACAATATTAAATGCATAACTCTGCCTTTGCTGAAGAGCTTGCCATTCAGTGATGTTCACAAAAATGGACTTTATTGAGGCTAGTGCCCAACATTTATTGAAGTTTAAATGTTTTCCTGTCTAAAAGTCAATTGTCCTCTTCCTTTTTGTTTAGGCAGCAGGATCATCTGCAACACTGGTAATGGGCAGCAAGAGGTTCATTAATTATAATAAACCAGAGCAAAAGAGCAAGAGGAAACAGAGATTGAACTGATGGCTCTGAGATTGAATATTTTATTCTTAAACTGACATAAAACGCAAGGAAGAAAAAGGGCAAATAATTTTAGCGCTGCACGGATATTAATCAGCACAAAATGTGGAACTAGTGAAATGATCTTCGTTTTAAAATGCTTTTTTAAAAAAGTATAATTTATTTTAATATTAAATCATTTTGAAATTATGCCTGCATAAAGGTATTGTAAACACTGCTTGAAATTGTGGGGTAGAGAAACATTCTCTTGTCTGAGGAGCAGCTGCTGTCTGGGTGCATTTTCTGGTAAGGCCTTTGATACCTGAGAAATGCGCCAAGAAATCAAAAACAAAGCACAGAAAAACACAGGTTTCAGAGCACCTACCAGCTTAAGTGTGAAAATAAAGGAGCATTAGATGTAACGTATAGGCAACCTTTTTTTTCATTCCTGTATTTGTCAATTAAAAGGGGGGAAAAAAGCTTATTCTCAGGAATCCTCAAAGAATTACATCTTTTTAATTAGTATTGCACCCCTGACTTTTCTCTCCCATTGTACTAATGGCTGTTGTAATGGTACATCATTGATGGCAAATGATACAAAGTGGTTCTTCACAGGTTCTCAAGTGAAAACCCATAGTTCATTTACTCATTTTCTATGTTGCACCTTGTGCCTGTCTGTTATCTCAGGGACCACTAAATACCTCTGTTAGAAACAAGAGTTACTATTCATCTGCATGAGAAAATACTCATCTTCAATATTCAGCTATTTGTTTTAGAAAATCGCCCTTTATGGTTAAACTAGAGTCATAAAGAGAATATTAGTGCCACTGCAAGGAAATCAGACCTAATGCCCACAATTCACACACCAATATGGGTTCATGCACACTGATATGGGTACAGGTACACTCACACACTGAATACACCTGTCTAAGTGCTTAAAACAACCTGGCTGTGCCAAGTGCACCTACACTTAGTTGAATTACAACCATAAAACTGTGGCGTTTTCTATTCTGCAGCATTACAGCTTGTGTTTTCAGTGCTCAACTCATCACAGCAACAGCTACTTGGAAAAACTAAACAGAATCTGGCATTACTGACTCCAGCTCTCTGCCTTGAACAAGGCACATCCTTGTGCCATGAAGACACATCCACTTTGGAGCAAGCTCCAAAGGGTTTATCTTCCCCAACTTTGAAGGAAGAGTGAGTCATGAAAGGAAAAATTATGTGCTCTATTCATTGCATGTCAACAAACAGTACTTGAAAGCTTGGGTTTTTATCACTCCTGTCTAATATTTTGCCTTTCCCCACACTGTAGGAGTTGCAATAGTTGATAAATAAAAGATGACAATCTTCCAAAAGCAATTCTCTATGATCAAAAGGGTTCTAACAGAGTACAATCAAGAATTTTCGTTTCTGTAAGCACGCAATTTGTGGCTTATAGTTACATAAATCATCCAAATTAGGGCCAGAATAGCATGAAAGTCTGCTGAGTAACTGACTAAACTTCATTATCACAGCCATAAACACAGTTCTAAACAGACATTCTGAGATCTTGGAATGGAAAACACACCTTCACATCATTTTTCAGCTGCTTAAGGCTTGCCATTCAGGGAAAAGGCCAAACCACCTCCATGAAGTTTACAGAAACACCAAAGGACATAGTGAAAAGCAGCACATCATCTATAACCAAGTCTGCATCAAATTCTGCTGTAATTTTGAATTATGTATGAATTAGAAATTGTGAGACCATGAACAACTGACAAAGCAAGTGTTTGGGCACTGTAGTCTCTCAGGACTGTGAAAACCAGCAGTGTCTATAAATTAAAGAGAGCCAAAGCAGGCACAAAGACAAAACAGAGCAATTTATTTCCAGAGAAATCCTAAGAATGCTGTAAAACTTCCTTCAGCTGCCATTCATAACTCATGACTGAGATGCACATTCGTAGTGCACATCTTGTGGCTGTTAAACATGGGGCAAAATAGCCAAGGGTTTAAGAAAAACTTTGCATTCTTATGAGGAATAAACATATAAGAAAGAGATAATCAAATACGAGTCTTGTAGTTAAGGCACTAGAAAATTCAGGGAACCATGGAACAGGACAACACCTTTCACAAAAAAAAAAAACCAAAAAAACAAAACAACAACACTTTGCTAAAAGCCAACCCCACAAAATTCTGACCTCGTAAAGAGGAGGAACTTCACAGGTTCTCTGCAGTGCTCAGTAGCACCCAGGGGATGGGATTCACAGAAAGGCTGCCCTCATGGAACAAAACACTCCCAAATTTCAACTGTACTGCAAACAGGAGTTACCCTCTTCTCTGTGTGCTACCTGAGGATACTAATAACTAATAGAAAATACTCATCTGGCTTGCCTGGAAACCACAAGCTATGGCAAGGAACATGCAGCATGGACAGATCCACACAAAAAACTGGTTTCTCTCAAAACACAGTAATGCAATCTTAAGCATTATTACAACAGAACCAAAATTAGGTGCTAGTAAGTCTCATTAATGTCACTTAAAATAGACAAACCAGCAAAAAACCCAAGCATACATAAACCCACAGATTTATTGCCAGCAAGAAACAGAAAAATTTACTAAATGATCTTGCATAAAGCATGTAGGTTTTTTTTAAATTCTTTTATGGCAAGAACAGCGCTATAGCATGTATTTGGAATTTTATGTTACATTAGAACTGTAATCCTTGATCATTACCAAATAAATTATGTCAATGAATTATCCCCTATATCCTACAGTGTTCCAAGAACTGAGGAAAGCCTCAGCCATGACCACTCCCCCACCCACCCTCAATAAAGTCCCAAGACTCTGGTGTGGACAGAGCCCAGGCAGGCAGCAAAACTCAAACGAAGCAACAGAGTTACATCCCTCATGACCTCCAGCACTCTTCCAACTGGGAGCACCTTTTCCCATCTGCATGACTTCTTGCCACCCTTGTCCTGTCACTGTTACAGCTCATTTATTTGGACTTCATGGCCCAACACCAAAATTCAGCCCCGAGGCAGTGACAAGATGGAAAACAGGTCACAAGTCTCCACAAACCACTCCCCTCTCCAATGCCTTCCTTACCACTGGATTTCCAGCTTTCCTGTCTGACAGCATCTATCCAACACCAGCTGGGACAGAGATATATAACATTTCAACTGCATGGAACGGAAAATTAATGTATTTACAATTCAGCAATAGGCAGGGTCAGAAATAGATTCCAGTTTACCCCTCCTCTCAGAGAGTAGCACTTCCTCCTACAACCACCCTGAGCAGGGAAGTGCCATGGATTTCTTCATTTAAGTGCTTATCAACAGAAAAAATACTGCTGAACTGCTCCTTAGCCTAAACTACAGAAAATAAATAATTTAATAAAAATAGGGAAGCCGAAGCAAGATTGCCATCTCACTGGAAGCAACTCCCTATTTTGTGCAATACTGCACTAAACTTATTCTTTCCTATGAGGCTTGCACCTTCAGGAACTCAATCCAGATGATCTTTCAGAACCAAAGCAAAATATGTTCTGTATTTGAGATATAAAACCCATAAAGCAGTAGTATGATCATGTGATTGAACACTGATAAAGTGAAAGAGTACATATAAATATTTCAGCCTGGGTCAAGAAGGAGATCACAGACAAAGCCCCACACCCCAGGCCTTCATCAGCTTCTCTACAATTCCCATTTGAATCTGCAGTTTACACTCAGAATGAGTAAAAATAATAGGGAAAGAAGAGGAATTTTGTAAGCTAAACAACAGCCAAACCCCCAAGATAAGTAAAAGTACATATATTATGCAATGATACACTGAAATAAAGGAATTCTGTATAATAAAACACTTGAAGAGGCTACTATTTCCCAGGCCAAATGAATATTAAGTGAAAGACCTCAGATCCTATGTGAGAGTTCCAAAAGTCCTGCTGCATTCACAGTGACAAATGAAATTCTTTATTACTGCAGAGATGACTCATTTATGGGGAGATATCAACACCACAGGGGAAGCAGCTGTCTGATTCAATGAATATTTGTCTATTCTTATCCATTCTCCATGAGTCTGCTCCAGCACCCACTGAAGTCAACCCGATCTTTGCCTGTGGATCTCGGGAGGATCAGTTTATCCCTGGTCAGGCAGTCCTCTCTCAGTCACTGCTCCAACTCCCTCTAGCACTAAAGGCCTGGCAAGGACAAAAATCAAAGAAAATAAACCCCAGGGCAGTTCTGTCAGCCAGATTCTCTACAACCCACAGGCTCATTGATCAACCACAGAATCATGGAAACGTTTAGGATGGAAAAGATCGAATTGTTACCCCAGCACTGCCAAGCCACCACTAACCCATGTCCCCAGGTGCCACATCCACACATCTTTCAAATCCCTCCAGGGATTGTGACTCCATCACTGCCCTGGGCAGCCTCTTCCAATGTCTGACAACTCCTACACACGGCAGAACTTCCATTCTTTTTGTTGCTTCATCAGTGACCACCACCTGATGCTGCATTGTCTCTGCACAGCAGAAAAGTGCCTATTTTTAAACGCTTTCACAAATACCCAAGCTAAAGACCCCAAAGCAGCACTTAGGAAGGGAAGACTTTTGTTCATTCTCTGACTGTGTTGTTCACTGACAATATGGGTCTCCTACCCACAAAAAACTCTCAGGCATTAAAGACCCAGCAAGTTTCTGTTTCAATAATCTCAAGGCATCATTCTGAGTTCCATATGTTAAGAAGTAATGGGAGACTATAAGCTAAAATAAGCAGCAAAACCTACTGCAGAGAACCCTTTCTCAGAAGGACCTCAAATGCTGCAAATCACTGCCAAAAGTAAAACCAGACACAAATATTTAGAATTTATGCTCAAATAGGCTAAAAGTACTATTTCCTTTGGAAGGAAGCATACTTGTTCTTCAAAAGGCATATGGACATGTCAAGTTCCAGGAGTTGGGGAGAACACCACCTTCATTTTACCCCTCTGGCTTTGCAAATTTCCCTCCAATTCCATTTGTGATTTTCCAGCTCTTTCTGCTTCTTTATTTATGTTAATGGTTATTTTTAGATGGGTATTAAATTTATGAATAGTGTCAGAACACCGAGGCACTCCTAGTGCCAACAACGTGGTGGTTTGAACGGGACGGGTCACAGCACATAAGACCTACATAAAGAACATTTTGGACCTCAAGGTATATTTGTGTGACATTATTTTCCACCATAAATAATCTCTCCTTTGACCACAGAGCTATATTACAGAAACTACACACATGTTCAAAAATTACATTGGAAAATATAAATCACTAAGATGGTTATGTAATAGGAGGTGAATTATCTCATGGTTGAAATCATCTGGAAAAAATCCTAAATCTCTTGCAATCATTAGCAAATCTTTCAGGGATTTTAATGAGTTAAGATTATAATATATACTATTATACAACCAAGTGTTCCTTTATAACCTTTAATTACAGTTTTCCTATGTCCAAATTACCCTTGTCCATCTCAACCACCTCTTCCAGAAGGAGGCTGGTTCCTCTCAAGCATTCTGTTTTTGTAACATTCAGTTTGCATATTATAGTTGGTTAAAAAAGGATCAAATACTCCTTCCTGTGTTTCACACTTCTGGGCCAATGATCATTACTGTAACTATGTAGGGACTACAGCATAATGATAGTTTATTGCCCAAAATAATGGAATACGTGCTGCTAAATCCAGCCAGATGATTTCCAAAATGCAATAAACTGCAATAAAGACAAAACTGATGTTAATTAACCTCTTCAACCGCCTGCATGTTCATCGGCCGCGGCAATACCTTGGTCCCTCCTCAGCTGCTCTCAGAGAATTTCCTTCATTCCTGTGTTGTAATGAATTTCCAAGCTGAGAGCAGGCCCGGGAAGGCTGGTGTCAGAGCTGCAGGGACACATCCTCTGCGTGGCTGGGAGGACACAGGAGCTCTGTGCTGGCTGTGCTGGCCCCTCACCTCTGCGAGGAGCTGCGTCCCACCTGCACTCCGGCCACAACCGCATTCCCAGCAGCAGGGCCACGCTGCAGGCACAGGGAGCATCACCACATCCTAAACCAAAGGCCTTCGGTGCTAGGCTTCCTTAGAAATCCGGGGAAGACAGCCAAGCACGTACTTCCCTAAGCTTGGGAGAACTCGTGCTGCAATGCAGAGCTGGCTCTGGGCACGGCTATTAATTATTTCTGATTTCACTTGTTTGGGAAACCTTTTCCAGGGCCTCATCATTCACCAGGCTAATACCCTGCACCACTTGAGGGAACCAGCTCTATTAAAGTACCTACTGCTCATACCTGCATCCCAGGAAAGAAGAAGTTAGTAAATAAATTATTACCAAAGGAGCGGCTGAGTGGTTTATCTACCTTTCAGACAACACTGCAGGCTTTGTGCTTTCCTCGTGACAATCAAGAAAAGGGAAGAAAATGCTACTTGGGGGATTTTTCATCATCCTAAAAACACCCGTGATGCAGTGGCCAGTGGCTGCAGCTGCCATTTGCCAAGCACAGTCAGGCTGTGCAGCACACACGCCGTGGCTCTGGGGGCAGTGGGGGATGGCTGGATTCTCCCAAGGAAACACGGCAGCAGCACGGAGAATATAGCACAGATCTCATCTAGTTGCTATGGAGTCTCCGTGCATTTCCTCAGAAAAACAGTGCTGTGATACAGCAGTTGCAGTGACCAGTCAAAATAACTTTTTTTTTTTAATCTAAATCACTTTCTGCCTCCTGCAAGTGCCATTTTGCAAAATGAATCCACGCTCATGAAAGCCACCCTGCTCTGCACACAGCACCTGGCTCACATCAGCATTTCAGATTTTACTCAATTCATTCTGCAAAGTCATGTCACTATACCAAAGCACACTCAAAAGGTATCTATTTGTAATCTTTCCATGAGCAAGATAAAGAGAAATAGCAACATTTGGAAAAGGACTGGTTTTTCTTTTGCTGTTAGATAAAGTTTTGACATTTTAATTTATTTGACGCAAGAGTATTATTTCAGTATTATTCAATAACAAGGAGTAATGGCTGCACACTGACAAAGGGCAGGGCCAGATGGGATATTTGGGAGAAATTCTTCCCTGTGAGGGTGGGGAGGCCCTGGCATAGGGTGCCCAGAGAAGCTGTGGCTGCCCCATCCCTGGCAGTGCCCAAAGCCAGGCTGGACAGAGCTGGCAGCAACCTGGGATAGTGCATGGCAGGAGGTGGGACAAGATGAGCTTTAAGGACCCTTCCAACCCAAAAAGTCCTGTGATTTCCAACAGGAACTAAACAGAGTTAATATTAAATCCATGGAGACCCGTTGGAGAGGCTAAAGCAGAGAACTTCCACTGTTGCCTGACTTAACTAAGTGGAACTGAGTCTCTCTGGCCTGCAAATGTGGATGACAGCAATGACTCCTTTCCCCCAAGCAGCTCTGATGTCCAGCACCATGTTCATCAGCAAAAATAGAAAAGACTTGCTGAGCACAACCATTGTCTGTTCACATATCAGGGCCGTTTGGGAAATCTTAGTTACTGCCTCTTCTTGCTCCAGCAGCAAGAGTATAATCAGCATGGTACACGTGATTTCTTTCCTCCCTACTGCACTGGTGCCTTTAAAGAGAAATGAAGCAGGGGAACAAGCAGGTTCCAGTGGGTCCAGCCACTCCCCAGTACATCATGGCCTGAGCAGTGAGGCACGAACCGGCTTTTGTCTGCTCGAGCCTCCTGTTGCACTGTCAGCTTTGCTGGTTTGGAGTGGTGACATGCCTCTGTTAAGACATCCTGGCCTAGTACAGGCCAGAAATAGCAAATAATTCAAAATAAGCTTAAATTATTCACCTAAAACAGCTTAGAAGGGCTTGTAATTATGGTTCTATCGGCTGAAATAATTTTCTACCAGCCGGGGGAAATAAGAGCTACGCTCATTTTGGGTGAACACCACTTGTCAGTGCTGCCTTATTTTACATACAGGAATAAAGAGAAGGCAGATCTAAATTATCAGGCCAAAAGAAACCCACACCCTTCCTCAGGTCATGTACAAGAACAGCATCACATTAATATTTTCTAAATATGAAACACTGCCAGTTTTTCCTGACCTAACGCAGACAATGAGTCTCTCAGCACTGTTTCAGAGCAAATGCAAACAGGGTAATTTTTTGAATCTAGTGTTACTTTTGTCCCCTTTCTCTTCCTGTTTGTTCTTATTGTCTCTTCATCAGAAAGGGATTCTGCTGGAGGACAAAAAGCTGATCTTAAACAGGAATGTGTACTCTGAAACCTACTTAGGCTCACTTACCCAAAAATGTCTCTTTTCCAAAGCCCCAAGGAGCTAATGAACGTGCTAGGTTTTGGAGAGGTTAACATGCTAAATTCTTCATTAGCATCAACAAATAGATGGCAATTACAGGCATTTTTTTAATTGCAGCCTTTGTTTTAAGTCACTTTTAAAAGGGCAGTTAGCAATAATTAATCTGTATCGATCCATAAGTGAAAGGTCTTAGCATAGGAACCAGTGTTACCATGGTTTTGAAGCAAACCTTGAAAAACTGTAAGCAAAACACTACATCTATTTACAACATCTGGAACTTCCATAAATAATTACCAAGAGAACAACCTTGAACAGTGGCAAGGTATCAGCACCTTGCAACAGTGCCATCTGCGTGAACCACCCAAAATTCACTTGATGACATTTGTCAGAATTCAGTAACTCAGATGCTCTAATGCTCTATATAACTGTACAACAGTAATATATGTACTCCTACCTGGACAACTACACGGACTGAACAGGAAAAAAATGTTGATTTTAGCTGTCTAGGGCTAAAGGATTATTAACAGGCTGCTAACAGGCACCTTCTTCAAGCTGTAGTTAAGTAGAGAAGAGCTCATCAGACATTCAAACAAAACCATCAGTATCACAGGTGCACAAAAGAAGTTGCCTGGGATTGATGCACAAAACAGGAATTATTTTTTACGACATTTTAAGTAGCACCTACATTCTTAAACAGCAACACCGGAGATGTTTTTTGAGCAGAGTCAAGTCAGTAAAGGATGAAAATCCATTTGACTGCCAGCTGTAGTATTTTGCACCACCTCAGGTGCACATGAATGGCAGTATTCCTACTAGCCTGCTTATAGCCATGCTCACTGTTCCCACACTCTGGATGCACTATAGATTGGCAAACACATCCACCAGGGCATGGCTCCAGGCTTCACCATTAAACTATGAACTCAGTGCTCATATGCTGCTCTTACTTCAGGTGCCAAACTTTCCCCAGGAGTTCAGTGGAAAGGCCTGAGGGACTAAATTACAGAAGCCAGATTTCTAAAAGCTTGACACTTCACAGTTTAACATCTGACATCCTCATTAAACATTTTTTTAATTGCTTAACACAAAGCTGCCCAAACATCACATAGTAATTCTTCCAGTGGTGCAGGAAATGTCACAAATTTAAAGGAGATAAGATATTTTACAAGGAGGCAAACAAAACCATCCCCCAAAGCCAGAAAAGTTTATCAGGGATAATTTCCTTCAATGTGCAAATGCTCTCTCAATTTTTTTTCATCATTCCTGATAAGTTATATTTGCTGAGACAGGAGAGGTGGATAGTCACCATAGGCAGGTGCTGACATTTCTCCTCTCTCGTGGTTGCTCTTTTTAAAGTTCAGCAAAGTTCTTTTTACTGAAAGAGACAAAGTCAGAGATGGAAACTTGGGCATTTTGGACACTTTTGTAACTTTATGGGAACCATCACATCATGAGTTAATCCAGCCATAAAATCCAAAGGGTATGCCATTCCATTGGATTGCACCCAGCAAGCTTTCCAGTGCAAAGGGATTTAGCATTCCAGGAATATATTTTCCTCCTCCTGTGTACAGTGTCTTACACAATGGAACTGAGAGACCCTGTCAGTATTTCCCCCAGTACTCCAGATATAGGTTCATTCAATTTAAACTTGTGAAGAGGCACATTCACCCACAATATCAAAACCATATTGAGATAAACTATCTGTGTTCCGAAATACCGTCTACATGTGATTTATTAAGACTGAGTAAATCTTGCATTGCAAAAATTACCAAGGAAATTAACTTAAATACCACATATAAATCAAGGTATGGTTAGACAACAACATAAAGGTGAGTAAATTTAAACTTGTAGTTGAAAATTGCTCTTTTCCCATCAGAAGCAAGGGAATTGGAGATCATCAATCTTTACCACAAGGCTTAGCTTACTTCATTTCAGAACACTGTGTATTTGTCCCCATGCACATCACCCCTCAAGCAGGACATGGAGAAAATGAAGCAGCAAGTCCCAAGCTATTCTGAAATGCAATGTCATCTTAAGAAGCTCCATTTCACAAGGAAGCACACTAGTGAGGTATTCTTCTCATGCCCAGAAACATCTCCATAAGGAAAACACAAACTCGAGATACAGAAGGAAAATGCTCAAAGGGCATCAGGAATAGGCACCTCCTATGCAAACACTCCATTAAAAAACACCAAAAAGGGGTTTTTTCGCAGCTGGAGAGGCATTTGAAACATCTAGAAATTCTAGTGAATCACAGAGATGTTTGCCAAGGCAAGGAGCACAACACTGAGCAGATAAGACGTATTCAGTGCTAAGGAAAGAAGGGCAGGTTAAAGCTGCAGTGAACCTTGAAAGCTTCAGTAGACAGAGGTCAACCAGTGAGAGACTTTCTCTGCCTTCCTTACCCTGATACAAACTCCACACGGCTCCTGCAGCAGGTTCACAGCAGGTCAGACAGTGGTTGGCAGCCAGGAACCAACACAGGAGCGACCAAGAGCAAAGAACTGAACCTCTGCAGGGCTTCCTGCTCCTGGGCATGCCTTTTCCTAGCACAGCCCTGCACTCCTTCATTCCTCCACATCCTCCTTCCTCACTGAACTCATCCTTTCCAAAGGGATGAGCTGTGGGGCTGCCAGCCGCAGTGCAGAGCCCACACACCCAATGCAAACATCCACCTTCCCTGGCAAAGACGTGCTAGAAGTTCAAATGAGCTTTTCCACCTGGATCTAAGATAAATCTGACAACATTTTCTATAATGTGAGAAGTCTTTCTTTTTTTTTTTTTTGTGAAAAAGGAGCTGGCAATGTGAAACAAGGTCTGTGGCTGAGGGAAAACAAAGCAAACTCAAACCCTGTGTCCTGCAACTCCATAATGGAAGCCACTTACTGCATGTTGACTCTTCCCCACACATGCTGGAATTCTGCTGACAGCAGAATCCCTCCTTCCTTGTCTTTCTGCAGGTATTGTCCAGCAGTAGCTCTGTGTGAGCTTCAGCAGTGCTTAGGGTGTCAAGTGAAGGACAAAATTCACTTGATGCTATTCGTTCCCAATCTCTTTTGGCAAACAACGATGAATATTCCAGATGTTGTGGGACATTTTATACTAAAGGATGCTGAACTCGTGAAGCTGGCCTTAAAAAGTAGTATAAAAGTCTTAAAAACCTTTATAAGATACTAAATAAATACCCAATTACTGCTGGTATAGACCAGATGTCAAACTCTGCCTCATCACTGATGGTAAAATGGTAACAGCCATCAGTTTACCACATTCATAACATTCAAAAATCAGTTTTATTTGGCAGCAAAATCCATTTTTATAAGTAGTTTTTCTCTCTGGAGTTTTATTTTACGTGGGTTTTCTAAAATCTTTTCAACACCTGTCACATGCAGAGACGGGAAGCTGTGTCTGCTTTGAGAAGTACTTTAGACAGGGAAGCAAGTGTGTGTTACACAGAGCCAGGGGCTAGGCAGCTGCATTGCCAGGCTGTAATTCCAGCTTTGCTGCTGACTCAGTGAGTGACCATCCCTGCAGCACCCCAGTTCCCTCTCCTCACTCTGCCAAGATGAGCCACGGGCAGCTTCCTCAGAAGACACTGAGAGGCAAGTGGAGCTGGGCCTTATGTATCCTGGATTTAGGTGTAATGGAATGAGTTGCACCTGCATTTCAATAAAATCTACATATTTGAAAGTGCTCCCCTCCTGTGTTAGCACCTGGCTTTTAATGCTCCTGATAAATTTGAGTATCCACACAATTCTTTAGAAAGTTGGGGAGCTTTCTGTTTACATGTGTTTGCATCAGTCCCTGTTTTTCCACATTGCAAGAAAAGATTGCCTGCATAAAAGGGAAAATTTCCAACTTGGATGCAAGATGGGCAGAGCTCCCTCTTGTCAACTGGTTTTTAAAATCAATGGAGTCAATCTCAAAAAGAATGCAGGAGAGGGTCTTCAGCCTGCAAACTCCTTCTCCCAGTTTTTGAGTGTGGAATAACTTTGTTCATCTTTCAAGAACTAATTAGATGGCCAAGAGATGATGTGAGCAGCCCTGCTGCTGCTGCTGCTGGGCCTGTCCCCAGCCCTGCTGCTGGCCAGGGGCTAAGTCAAGCAGCAGAGCTGGGGACATCTGAGAACATTCTGGTCCTAGCCCGGCAGCACAGAAGCTGCAGCCACAGTTTGTGGTGCTGCTGCCCTGACAGGTGATGGTCACAAAGCCCTCGAGAGGCAGAGGCACGACGAGCCCACGCCCTGCAGCATCCCTGGGAGCCTGGAGGAGGATGGCATGCTACAAACAGATGCCCAGCATCCTGGCACAGTGGGAGAACTCAAGCCATGGCCCTTCATTTATCCTCTTTTGCATAATCAGGATGTTGCAGGGACACAGGAAAAGTTCTATCACAAGGCCTAATGAGCACTTCACGGACTCGGCACGTACTGGTGTGTGGCATGTGTCCAAATGAGGGTTGGAAAAGACAGCCCACAACACCTGACACCTCCCCCCCACTCTTATGATCCTTCCACAAACAAAATGGAGCCCTGTTGTATGGAAAATCCCCTCGCTGCAGTGTAAGACCTTTCAAACAAATCACAAAGCTGGCACCAGATTTCCCCCGTGCAGAAAGAGTTTAAGTGCTGTAAGCAACCAAAAAAAACATTCATTTGCATTTTGCTGCTCATGGACCTCCACACCGAATTTGTTCCTAGCCTCCATTTTTCAAGGAAGTCAAGAAAAACTGGGAGGGCCCCTACAAGGAGATAATCCTATTTCACACTACAACCATTTATTGCTCTTCAGGAATTTAAGTGACACATATATAAATCTCTCACGGATACTTCTCTCACTTAAACGGACGAAGAAATAAAAATATTGTAATAGATGTAACATATACCCTATATATTTGGGTTGCTCTGTGTATGTGATGGGTGTGCATGCATACCCACACATCTGATCTGCTGTGCAGCCTGCATTGTGCACGGCACGAGCGTGTCTAGATGCAGACATAAACAAACTCAGCCCTGTGCCACTGTGCATCTCCTGCAGCAGGAGCAGGAGGGGAAAGCCCAGCCTGACCCAGCCCCAGCCATCTGAAGGCAAGTTCAGGGTGCAGCCAGGCACTTGTTTATGTAACAGCAAGGTACAGCCGCAGTAGCAGGGAGCCAGGAGCAGGGGCTGAATATTAAAAAGGAAGACACACACACAGCAGTGAGGTGCTGTCCGTATTTTCTAAGCAAAGACCACCGGGGATCCCTGGATCTGAAAATCTGATTAGGAGCCTGCATCACCACGCATGATTACTGACACAGCCTGAGCCTGCCTGCTTGCAGGCAGGGATATGCAGCACTCTGGGAACACAGATAGCAGAAGGGGCAGTATTAATTCTGCCCAGCTTTAATTAAAGTAGTCCAACAGGCATCTGAACCAAACATGTTGGGGAAATAGGATTTGGGAAAATCGAGAAAAAACAACACAAGCTGTAATGAAGTAACTGAGGTGGTTGCTGGGCAGACATGGAAAAAAAGCCCTTCCAGCAAGGACATCCACACATTAAGTACGTTTTTTTTTAAAAAGGCTGTTTTGCAGAGGATTCCACAATCAAAAATGTAATCACAAAAACTACCTTATGCTGCAGTGTCCCATTTAAGGGATTAGGAGAGTAATCACAATCTGCCCCAAGCAGCCTTGTCCAGCATCCAGGCACTGCATACATTAGAAATGACATTCCTGTTTTTGATAAAGAGAATTTGGATTTGACTTAATGAACTCTGCAAAGCGAGCCTTTGAAAAGTCATGGAGATCACACCCAGAGGTCCCAAAGGCATCACATGGCCTTGGTCATTTTATTTAAGCCATGCAGTTCAGAATATAAAAATCCACCAGGCTGAATGCAAAACAAATTCAAAATTTCCCAGGTATGCCAAGGGAGCAGATGGCTTCTGAAATCTAGAGATCTGCCAAAAGGACCTGTAAATTCAAACATTACATGGCTGGATTCTGGGCTTTCTTTTTACAGAGATCTGTGTTTACATGCAATGTAGCAGAAAAGGGAAAAAGAAAAAAAAAAAAAAGGAGGGGGGACAGATTATGTCTCTTGATATTATCCCTTCAGGAGAAATGCATAAAGAATGCATAAAAACATTGTGTCAGTGAATGAGTTAACACATATCACAAACTAAAGAATCCAGAGACGTGAGGAAAGCAACAGCAATGAGAAGGCATTTACACAGGCACTCCCAATGTAACACAGTACTAAAGCTAAGCTTAACAGAACCCTCATTTTAATATTTTCTTGACTGTTGTATTTTTTTGTGTCCTTGTAAACTATAGAATGATCTGGCAAACAAATCATCTCTACTGATTTTTTAATTCTTCTTTTTTTTACCCCACAGCAACGAGAGTTGTCATTCCCTCTTTCTAACAAAGAAGGAAAACAGTTAAATTAGGAGAAACCTCCCCAGAATCCGAGCCATCTAAACAGATCTGCCTTGAGAGAAGAAGAAATCGCCATCAGCAGCAGAGAGGCAAACCCGACAGATTGCAGACTCGTGTGCCAGGCCCTACCTAGACAAATACACCTGCAGTGTGCAGTGTCAAAGCACTGAATCACGGCAGAATCCCTCTAACGACACCCAAAAGCTGCAACACGGCTCAGCCGATGCTCCCAGCACCCAGGCAGGTCCTGCAGGCAGCCTGAGCGCTGCTGGGGAGGTGGGAAGGGGAACTAAAAATGGGAAATGAGGGGGAAACGCTGTTGGGAAGTAGAGAAATGCACCTTCACGCTGCAAAGCACAAGCACAGCCACCTCCCTTCCCCGACAACTTCTCCAGCTCAGCCAGAGGCTTGGAGCATCTTGCTGGGAACGATGGCAGGAGCTGCAGTGCTTTTGGGGGTGAAGGGAAAGCAGCACCAGTGGTGTGCCATCTTTATGGGCACGGTCCCTGGGTGGCTGTGGGCTGCCACGGCCGGCAGCACTTCCATCTCACTGCAGATGGGCTCGGAGGGGATGGGAAGGGATGCAAAAGGGAAACGTGGTGGCAGGAAAGGTTTGGAAAATGAAGGGGAGAGCATCACACACGGCAGCAAACACCTGTGAAGAGCTGACACAGACAGGGGAAGGGCGGGGGGAAAGGGAGAAGGGGGCCGGTGTTCCCCCTCATACCTTGCGTTTCCGATCAGCCCTAGAGATTTTCCGCTGCCTTTTCCTTTCCTTCTCAAGGTTTCTCTCCCTCTCTTCGAGTTCGGACTCTCGAACTTTTTTAATGGAAGCGGCTGCATGAGCCATGTTGGCCAGGAAAGCACCAGCTCCGAGGAAGCCGTTCCCACCGCACGCAGATATCCAGGTGATTTATTTTTTTCCGCAAGGGCACTGGCCGAGAGCCAGAACTTCCCGGCGTAATCCACTCTTCCTCCTCCGGCAGCCCGGGAAAGGTCACGGCTCTGCCCCGGCCCCTGCAGCACCCATCGCACAGTGTGCCAAAGTGCCCACAGCCACACACACACAGCAGAGAGCAGCCCCAAAACACCTCCTGGCAGGCTGCGAGCCCTGCAGCTAGGCTGTGACTGCGAGAGAAGGCGGGCTTCACACTGAGCTGGGAAGGAAGGGGAAAAAACGAAAAAAAAAACAGGGAGGGGAAGAAAATTAAAAAAAAAAAAGAAAAAAAAAAAGGAAAAGAAAGCTCGGCCTTTAAACACACATCCCCAAATCGGGAAGGTCTTTTGGGATTCCTCCAGAGAGGCTGCGTCTTCTGGCTGGGAGGGAGGCTCCACTCCAGCATCCCCGGCAAGCGGGGGAGGGGGCAGCTCCCGTCAGCTCCTCACATCGCCTTTCTGCAGGGTGAGAAGAAAATGGTGCAGTCTGACTTAGGGACTTGCTGCTGCTGCTGCTGCCACGGGCTGTGCCCGACCCGGCACACGCCTGCCTGCTCCTCCCCGTCTCCCCTCAGCAGGAAGGCAGGAGCAGAATGTGCGGGGCTGGGAGAGGCCGGGCTCAGCCTGCTCACCTGCAGGCAGCGGCACAGACGCCTGGGCAGGGCTCAAGCCCTCGCTGTGGCTCTCCGCAGCCACCGGAGGCTGCACCAGGAGCTGCGTTCGGCAGCGAGCAGGGAGAGCGCAGAGCCTGCCCCGCTCAGCTCAACCCCACCGACATCAAAATGATACCGCCCAGGGTGCTGCTTGCTATTATTCAACCCCAAAAGCTGTTTTCAGGCACTTCCTAAGACAACTTCTTATGGCTGTGGACCACCAGCGACCAACAGAGACAGTGACAATATGCTGTTACTTATCATTTGGGTTTGGAACACTAATTACGAGCGTTAATATCAGAGACAGATGGGTCTGTCATTTCCTCATTGCTTATCCCTCTGCTAAACCAGCACATCAAAGTTCTGCTCCCACCTCCCTGGCTATCTCTTATCATTGTTAGCATCAAGCACTTATTCATCAAAATAGGACGCAGGTAGATCAAAAGAGCCTTTGCATCAGCTGCTAGCAGAGAACTGATCCCGTGTCAGCTCCCTCCAACACCACTGCTCTGGCCTCTCCC
This sequence comes from Climacteris rufus, assembly GCA_013398175.1. Lineage (NCBI taxonomy): Eukaryota > Metazoa > Chordata > Aves > Passeriformes > Climacteridae > Climacteris > Climacteris rufus. The sequence continues at coordinate 178,263 of VZRZ01004623.1, read as the reverse complement.
AGGCAGGACCCGAGGGAGAGGCAGGCTGGGATGAAGCAGAGCTGTTTGCACCCCTGGCTTAGCCACCCCAGAGCCACAGAGACATGGCAGCTCACTGACAGCAGCATTAAAACCCACCAAACCAGAGAAACAGTTCCCTGAGCCAAGTGTCCCTCTGCAATGTGTTTGCTGACTTCAGGGAATTGTACTGAACGCTCCCTAGAGCCGAGCACCACGGATTCCTCTGTAACACAGCACCACCACATCAGTGACAGGGACAGACGTCCTGTCAGCTCTTCATGTGACAGCAGCTCACACACCAGCCCAGATTTCCACCTCGTTTTACTGTGGTACCCATGGAACTTGGTGGTCTCCAGCTCACATGGACCAGGACCATTTATTGTCACCATGCAACTGATCCTCATTGATGATTTCTGTTGTTCCTCCAAGTCTTCACTTTGACAATACCATGGACCAAATTTTCACAAAGGGTTATATATGAAAACCATGAAGCATTATAAAAGCATCTTTAAAACAAGGATCTATTTTGTGTTTGAGCTATGGATCTGTGCCTTCAATCAAAACCACATTTCTCTAGTGGAAGGAGGAATGGGAAGCAGCAGGGCAGGGAGTGCCAGCCAAGCTTTTTCTAGCTCCTCTGTACGCACAGGCTGATTTTCTCCCAGTGGTTCCCACTTGTGAAAAGCCAGGCTACACAAAGCTCATGGCTAAAACACAAACAGTAGCTGCAGCCACCAGAAAAGTGAGAGAGGTGGAGGCAGCCATGGGAATAAAATAAAGGGGGAAATTAGAATCTTTTATAGGACTGTGGCATGCCTTAACCTTGTATGAACCTCACAGGTAGCATCACTTGTAAAACAAAAATTAACAGCTGGTAGCCTAGAACTCAATTCTTTTGTGGCATCTTAGACAGGAAATTTGAAAATAAGACCAAATCACAGGCTACCACACTTAAAAATCTCAGTCTTAGGATTTCCCTAAACCATGGTTTGAGGTGTCTAAGCCACTAAATGCTTAAATCCTCATCCATGGTGCACACAGTAGGGTTTGATACACAGGAGGGTTTACAGCAGTCATGATTTTTAAATAATTTGTCATCTTTTGATGATTGGTACATGCAGGCCCATCAACTCAGTATCAAATCATTATTCTTCCAGGAAACTGACTTAAAAGTTAACAAAGGACTTGATGTACTTTCTACGCCAGGCTACACAAGAGAAAAACATCAGACACTGGAATTGAACAACTGGTACCAAGTAAAACAAAATTAAATAGCAAATATTCTTTATAGGATTACTGGTAAAGGACAACTTCAGGTCAGCTTTATGAGTTCACTATTATGTTCCATAAACATTTTCTCCCTAACCTCAAAGAGACACAAAAATATTTCATCATTGTGTGGCAAAAAAAAAAAAAAAGTGACTTTCAATAGATTATTTTGGAAAGAGCATATCTTGTCTGAGGAGGAGAACACAGAGTGTGTATCAATATTTGACACAGCTTATGCCCCTGCAGGAAAGAAATGTTCCAAGATAGATTTTCCTTAAAAAAGGCAAAAAAACGCTTGTCATCACATTGCGTATACAGATCTTAAGAAAAAGAAATCCTTCTGCAGACATCAGTCTGAAGACTGCATTTTCCAGTAAAAATGGACACTGAGCAATTTCCCCTAAACACAGAAAACGTACTGTGGAGGTGCTACATCAGAGAAGAACAGACAGCCGTGCTGCCACAAGCAGCGTGTGGGAGGGGAGTGGGAGAGTGGGCAGATGCACAACAACAGCAGAAGAACACAGTTCCAGAAAAAGGATGGGTTTTCTCTGAAAAGCATGTGTCATCCTTAGCTCTGAATGTACAAAGACAGAATTCGTGAGATTCACCAAATTCCCATCTGGGATAATCCAGCTTATAAGGCCTCAACCCCTGCAACAACCGGCGTGATCTGTGAAGGGACTCTGAGTGCTGAACCTCACCAGGAGATGCAGAGGTGGGGATGCTTCCTTCACTGGGGTTCCAGCTCTCACAATGCCATCAAGCATCAACTTCCTGACCTGATCTCCTGATTTCACAGGCTCCAGGCCTTGTTCTTTGAGCTGCCCCAGCTCCTGCTCTGCAGTGATGCCACGGCCACAGCTCTGACCAGCACCGGGCTTTACCTGCCAGCCTGCAGGTAAGAGACATGATTTTTGCTGAGCAAATCAGCATCTGCAGTCTATAAAAGCCTAGTGGATGAAACCCAACAGTAATTGAGCACAAGAGGGGAGGATGTAAACAAGTGATTATCTTCCCTGAAGCATGTCCACTAACAGGGTTCCATCTCACAAAGATGAGCTTCTCTCCACATAAATCATGTGGGCAGTGCAAAACCAAAGTTAAAACCAAGCTTGGAAACCATGCCAAGGAAGTGTGATTCAAATCTGTTCCCAAAGGTAAAAAAAAAAAAAAAAAAAGGGCGGAAANATCAGGTCAGGCAGTTCTGAAAAAAATAACCAAAAAAAAAAAAAAAAAAAAAAAAAAAGGGAGGCAGTGACAGAGTGGGAAAAGCCTTTCATGCTTCAAAGTCAGAATGGAGACTGTTCTTTCCAGTTCTAAACTCCAGTACATTCAGAAAACTGCCTGGGAATCAAAACTGGTTTCAAACAGATCAAAATGGGAAAGGGCTGTGCCAGACAATAGTTTAGCCAGAATGAAAGCTGGCAAACTTAACATTTTGTCCACTGCTGTGAAAGACCCTTCTGGGGTCTGCAATTCCATAGGGGAATTGGCTCCCTCCAAAGCCACATCCTGCTTAACTTGTACGTGAAGCCCCACAGGTGCATCCACGTGGTATTCTGCAAATCTGCAACAACTCCCATCTCTGTCCCTAGAAATTGTGCACTGATTTAAACCCCTGCTCCTTGCTGAGAGGCAGGAAAGGTTAGGCCAGGCTTGGAGGTGTGCACACACGGCCATCAGTGGCCTGGAAAGCAGAGAGCCCTGACTCAGAATTAGCTCACCTCCACCCACAGGCACAGATACCAGCCTCCCCTCTGCTGCTATTCCAGCCAGGCTAAATGTCAGAGGTGGGCAGCCTCCTCCCCCTGCTCAGGAAGCTCCTCTCTGAACACCTCCTCCTAAGGGACGCGGATGGAGGTGACGGAGTTTTTTTGGCAGGCACAAAAATATTTGGAATGCCAGAGCAGAGTAATAATGTACTTCATTCAGCTATGGAACAGTATTCAGAGGGATTGTGTGTATTAGCATATTCAGCCATTTCAGTACCTACAGAATTACATATTCCTAGAAAAGAAGCAAAATAATCCTTGTGGGAAGTAAAAGCACCAAGCTAACTATGGAAGCACAGGCTACAGTTATAAATTGCCTCCTGTCCCACTCATTGTTTAATCCACACCCTTATTTATTAGTCACATAGTAGTAATTGTCATAATTCTAAAGGTACAATAACTCTGCAATTGAGTTAGCATTCCCATATCCCTGCTGTATAGGTTTCATTTTATATTTTCTGTGAAAAAAAATATTAAGGTTAAAAAAAAAGCCCTACACTCTCTCACTCTTATGTTACTGAATATGCCAAGACAATGTGTTCCTGAAAGTTCCATGCTGGAAATTAGTGTCACTGCCCTGGAACTGCGAAGATGATATATAAAACTATGTCCTGCCTTTTTTCTGTGCCTTAAGTTTATCTGCTTTAGCAACTGAAAAGCAGCAACACAAAACAAGAAATTAAAAAGAGCAAGTCGAAGTACAGATAGGCCTAAATCAGACCAGTCTTAAGCCTTCTTTCTGTTAGACCACCTGGGTATAAATCACAGCATCTTTAGTGGTCAGCACAAAAAACTTACCAAAGATGAGACAGACACAGTAATATTTGCAATACCACACCCTCTTTTGCACCACAGGTTTCTGTCTTGAGGGTGTTCAGTTCAACACTGATAAATTTTAAATGCAATTAATAATAACCCCAGGGGGAAAAAAGAGATATTGCCTTCATATTGGGAGAGTTACTCAAAATATTAATCTGCTCTTTTAAAATGATTTTTCCTATATTACAGATGAAGAAAGTGAGATGATAAGAGCAACCACTGTGGGATGAGTCCAAAGTCTTCTGGCTCCATCAGTGGCCAAAAATCGGACATCTGGCAAAGGGCAGAAAAAGACAAACATGGATGATAATTTCAAGCACTCCAGCAGCTTCTGGTCATTTCAGACTGCTGGGCACCTGTGCCAGGCACTTCCATTTAAGTAGCCACCCTCAGAGGCTGTTTTCCATGAACTTGTGCAGCCTCTCTATCTGAACCTTCCTGATTTTCCAGCATCCACAACTTCTGCAGCTCAACTACACATCCAAAGTACCACAGCCACAGGTGAGTGCTTACACACCTTGCAGCAAGGAGGCAAGAGACAATAATTGCCATTATGGAATCATAAAAGCCCGTGTAGTCACCCTTTGTTGCTGTGCAAGCTGTGCCATGCCAAAGGCTTTGCACACACTTACAACTTCCTGAGCACCAAGAAAAGGATGTAGAAAGGCCCTTCAGAGACTGATACCTCTAATTTAAAGAAATAGCCCAATTATGAGGTAGAGACATCCCAGCTGTGTCCAAGTTGGCAATTCAAGAATAGTATTTGTTTCATTAGAATCCTAAATAAACTAGAGGGAGATATTTCTAGCAAGAGTGCCCATCCTGTGGTTTTCCAGTGACTGCTAAGTTGCATTAACTCTAAATATTGCTCCACTTATATTAGCTTTCATATTGATTGAAAATATTGACGTCACATCCTATTTCAACTAAGTCCAACAGGGCCTCCTGCAATAGCTCACTGAGGGCAACAGCAGACATTTTATTGATCTCAATGGATTTGGGAACAGGACCTTGATCATTTAATTCATCACTGCAATGTGCCTTCTCATCTTCCTTCCTGCCCTGCCTGCTTTCACCTTTGATTATTGTGTTCAGTTCTGATCTTGGGGGAGCAGAAGCTGCTGCTAATGTAAAGAAAGATCCAAGGGACCACCCTCAAAGTGCTTCAGACCTGCCAGGTCTGATTCCCAGAGGGCACACTGTGTTCCTCAGGCTCCCTCCTCGCGCTCCCTCGTCCCTGCACTTATGCTGCTGGATGTGCTGCAAAGGGGCAGGGCCCCACCTTGTGCAGGTGCAGCTTCCCAACCTGGTCTCTGCTCTGCTGACAACACCAGGAAGGTCACCCACAGCCCAGAGCAGGGCAGCTTGCTGGGGTCTGCATTCATCCTGCTACTCCCCAGCTCCCATGGAGTGGCCCGACAGCCTCAGGGAATGCTCCTTCTCTGATCCTGACACAGGGCATATTTCAAACATAAGGATAATTATCTGGACAAAAGCCACAAAAAGCAAGTTACACACAAAAGGCACCTGCATACATTTCACTTGTGTCCCTGATGGGTCAATCCTAACACTTGTACCTTGTTCCTTGTTTTCCCAAAAACAAAGGGAGTTTTGCCAATGACCTGCCTGAGGAGTCAAAAGGAGGGCTCTTCATTCTAACCCTGCCAACCTACCTGATGTAATAGTTCATTCCATTCAGAAATTATCCTGTTACAATAATATGGCTGGACTACAGTGCTGTATGTAATATAGACAGTTTAACAGGAACATCTGTTGATCTGGAAACAGAATTCTGTTCTCTCAAAGCCAGGGTGATGCAACAGGGTGGTGCAAATAAAAATAACTTTACCAATTACAATGATATGAAAAATAATTATGCTGGGGCAACAGGAGTTTGTAACAGGGAAACTGACTTGCTTGTCACTACGTGGGAAGCCTTAAGCCAGTGTGACCCAGATCTCATCCACTTTAAATCCTTTCAGTTGCACCCTCAAGGCTGCACATAATCAGCTCTGCTTAAGCGTCCTTGCTGTTACGTGTAGAAGTGTGCCTGCGGTTCAGTGTTGGAGCAGGTCACACAGCTTCATGTTTGAAGGGGACCTACCTACCTTGAATTCGAAGTTTACCTACCCATAGTGATCAAACCAAAGGCTTGAGTGATTGCCACTGATACAGTTATTATTTTAGATGCACACATATGGATTTTCCCACTGTTTCTAACAAGAGAAGACCTGTCTGCTGTTTGTTTATAAAACCAGAGGATAACATTTTGCATTAAGGATTCTCAAAAGCTCTCAGAGACTATTTTTAGATACACCCCAAATTAACAACCACAGTAGCCACATGAACCTATAAAACATTTTTTTCTAAGCTAGATGTTTTACACCTCTGCCTCACCAGAGAAAGGGGGCGAGATTCCTTTACTTTTGGAGCCCCTCCCCTCAGCAAATAACTCCAGCGGTCCCACAGTGTGACCAAAGCAACAGAGACGCAGCGTTATTGCCTGTGGAGCAGTGAATTCCATACACCCGCCTTTAGCAGGCGTTTATTTGGAAAGGACAGCCAGAGGAAGTCAGGGATTTACTACGGACAGAACGGCGAGGCCTCGGTGTCTGGGTGCCCCGGGCCCAGCACCCTGGAGAGCGCCCACACCCTGGAGAGCGCCCGGGGCCGGCGGGGAAGGGCCGGGAAGGCAAAGCCGAGCGGCCGGGAGCCGCTGGGACACGGGCTGCTCTCCCCTCTGCTCGGAGAAGTGGAGTTTCCAAAGCCAGGCGAGCTAGATGTGCTTCCTGAGGCACAGGCCGGGGCTGCTGGAAACATGGAGGCAAGCGGAGAGCGCTCAGCGCTGTGCTGCCCGCCCCGAGCGCCTGCGGAAAGGACGGGCAGCCATCCCCCTCTCCCGGGCAAGCCGTGCTACGGCAGCCGTGGGTTCGCCTTTCAGCGGAGCACAGAACGCTTTGTGCCGGAGGCACCTCAAAGCTCATCCGGTCCCACTCCCTGCCGTGGGCAGGGACACCTTCCACCATGCCGGTCCCTTCCACTAATCCCGTCCAACCCGGCCTTGGGCAGCCGCAGCTTCTCTGGGCACCCAGTGCCACGGCCTCCCCACCCTCACAGGGAAGAATATCTTTGTCATATCTAGTCCAAAACTACTCTTTTCTCCGTTTAAAGCCATTCTAGCCCTACATGCCACTGCCCAAAGTCCCCATGCAGCTCTCCTGCAGCCCCTTTAGGCTACAGGATGCCCTCAGCTCTGCCTGGAACCTTCGCCAGGCCGAGCACGCCCAGCTCTCCAGCCCGGCTCCAGAGCAGCAGTGCTCCTCCCCTCTGAGCATCTTTGTGGCCTCTGTGCCTGCTCTCCTGTCCTGCACAGCCAGAGGCAGTGCTCCTCCCCTC